>CM060833.1:137827500-138085000 GCA_030762175.1 Metallyticus violacea
GGAACTGCTTGAGTTTGGCAAAAGGCAAGTTTATTTATACCCTAGCACAAGGCATGCCTGTGTGTAGGTATTATTGTTATGTATGAATATAAATTAAATACAGAGACAGAGGGAGAGCGCATTTTCCCTTTACTACCTTAAACTTTTTTTATCTATCTGAACGAAATTTTGTGCAGTTATTCTTTAGAGCAGGAAAAAAATAAAGGCTACTTAAAAGCTGTAAAACTTATTTCCTATTATTTTTGTCCCTTTTGACCAAACTGTAAAACTACGCTTTAAAACTATGTGGATCTTTTAGTGGTATAGTTTTCATTTCGTCCCCTAATAATGGGGAGGTAGCTAAAGAGATAAGACTTTAGAGTAGGCAAAAAATTAAAGGCTACTTAAAAGTTGAAAAAATAATGACTTATTTGATTTTTGAAATCGTACTTGCAACCCTAATTGCAGGTTTATAATACCAAATATACCAAATTAATTTTTTCGGGAGGGATTCAACACCGTAGTTTTTTGTCGTAGATTTACTGCACGCTAAAGAATTCCATAGATGAAAAAGAGATTCATGGGAAAAATTACTGGCCATTTCACGTCCAAGTAATACCTTAATATCACACTAGATGATACTTAAAGTGATGGCTCTTTTTGACATCTATTAGAGTTTAAATGTACCTAAATTTGAATGATTCCTATGGCAAACGTAGGTAAATTCAGTTAGTCATTATGCTAATATTATAAATAACGTAATTACATAAAGCGATGTGTGAAAGCAACTATTTCTTATTAGAAATACGTTTGGTATTGGCAAATAAAATTTATTTAATACAGCTACGAAAATGCAATATGCATTTTATTTAGACATGCACGCGATTAATCCTAATTAAAATGAACAAGAAATAAATATATACATGAAAAATTTTCACAACGTGATCATAGCTATACAAGTAAGCCAAGCACTTGCCATGTCTTCTTGAAACGGGAGAGCGCGTCAACTTTGCTTGGGATATAATGCCAATTTGAACGTTAATCTCGAGTTGGGGCAAATTACACTTCGGGTAGCTATTTTTCAAACAGAACTGTAAATAAAATACGAAATCAATAGCCTGCCTTCTCGTATCCACCTTGCAAAGTACATTTTTTAAGTGCAAGTGTCATATTTAGAGCTCTCAAACGAAGTCTTATAAGAGCACTTGCTTGTAGTTATGAGCTTCCTGGGTCAAATAAGAAACAACCTGGCTGCCCTACAGCAGCAGGGGGCTAATTTCTGGTCAGCTATGAAGCCTAAAAGGTTGCTAAGCAATGAACCTGTCAAGAACGGAGTGGTGGTCATACTAAGGTATTCCGAAAACGTGCAGATGCAGGTCAGATATGTGGGCGGGTGTCCGTTTGGCAAGAACTGTCTCTCGGCCAACCGCAAGCTCCAGTTGTCATGTGGTTCACGGAGATCAGACATCCGCCTCATGCCTTGTCCCTAATCAGTCTGTAAATGTATCGATTGATCCGCCAATACTTTAATCATACATTTTCTTTCTTAGTTATCCCCCCCTCTGTTCCATCCTTACCTTGATTACTATTAATTATTTTTTATTATTTAATTTAAACCTGTTTTACGAATTATTTATACATTTATTTTCACGTAAATTACGTTTTTTCATCTCCTTTTACCTCTTTATTGTACTTTTTGTTTTTATGCCCCGTTATATCAGCCTTACTTTCTGTTTCTCTCCATTTTTTCCCTTTATTTCTTACCTACTTAAAGTTTTCAGAGAGTATATTCATTTGAAACTTTGGGTAATTTATTTATGGATGCTCTTTAACATCTCAGGTCATCAGCATCTTGGGCAATAATTTCTTATTGAGACATTTGGTTCTGAATGAGCTGTACTTGTATATCAGGTGTTAATGACTTCACTGCAATTGGAGATACAGAATTTTCGGTCCATCAAGAAAATTAACAAAGTTATACGGTGATAAAGAAGTTCAAATTAGATGCTGATACATCAATGTTAAAACAAAATGGAGTACAATTTGGCTTAGAATGTGTTAAAACCTGCTTTCTGAGCGAAAAAAATGTCGATCTTAACATAGAGACCTAATGGATAAAGAGACAACTGCGGTTTTGAAAATGCGGGTCTTGTGAAGAATTTTTTTTGGTGCCGTATGTTTTTCATGCATAAGAAATAAAAGTAAAAAAAAGAAATTCTACAATGAGGCTCTAATTCGATAATAATGATCCGCTTTTACTTGACGCCAATATGCTAAAGACATGCTCCTAAACTTATTCCGGTATTGGTGATATCATTTCGAATGAAAATTATATAATTAGTGCCATTATTTTGAAATTTGAATAGGCAGACCATAGGGTCACCATCTCAAAGCCCCTCTACAATCTCTGAAATTATTGTGTTGTAGTTCATTAATATCAGATATAGAAAAATAAATTTTGTCTGATCTCTTCAGATTGTGTTTTAAGAGAAATTTTGAGAAATTTATATTTAAAATTATACATTTTCTAATACTCAACTAGTTCGGTTTTTTGTTTGTGTGTTTGCAGTTTTTGGCCATATCTGAAAATAAAACACTCTGAGATTGTCTACATGCAATAATTACACTCTATTTATAGGCGTCTCTTTAATGAAAAGCAGAAACTTAGATTTAGCATAGCATCCGGCCTTCCATTCGTTTAAGGGTTCCTGTGTTGCATTTCATGTTTTATAGCAGTGGTTGTCAAACTTTTTCTGTTTCCTTCATATAGATCTCTTATTAATATGCATAGTTTAACAATCTTAAATTAGCCTAAAGTTGTGCTAGTTACGGTAAATGGGCGTACCATATGATTCCTCTCCAAAATGATGTAACAACGCTTAAAAAATTAAAATGACATAAGTTAAAAATAATTACACATGCATTTTACATTTAAAATATTAAGTCCGAAATTAAACATGTAAGTTAATAATGCAATAGCACATTTCACTGTTTTTAAAATCGCATTTTTGTATTTCACACATTTTAATCAAACCCAAACACTGAAAATTATTTTTTTGACAATGCTGAAATATTTCATTTAGTGACAAAATTCCTTGCGCATTTATGTTAAATAGCTACAGAGTAATTTTAATATTCAAATGAAGCAATGCATCATTCCGACTGTATTTCAAATGAAAGGATGACTAAATAGCTTAAGGAAATTATTTCTTGTCCTAAATATCTAGACACAAATATCTATTTCAAAGAGCTGAAAACAATATGTCTAAATTCACGGTCGCCACAGTTCAACATTCCATGTGAAAATTGTAATAATAATAATAATAATAATAATAATAATAATAATAATAATAATAATAATAAAACTGTCAACATCCGCTATTAGAAAAAAAAATTGGGGAATCCCTTGCAAGATTTCAGAAATCTCTAAGAGTTTCTTAATGTAAATAAGGAAATATATTTAGTTAGGTTATTATTATATATTCCTATATCCTTTTCATCTAAAGTCAATAAAATAAGTTTACAATTTATAACCCAAATTATAGTGCAGTAAAAAAATGGTTTAAAGATAAAAAAGTAAGATGCCTGATTAAGGATTATCATGATAGGATAAATAAAGTAGAACCATAAATTTGCAAAACTTTGTGTTCTACAGTTAAGAAAAGAGAGGGACAGTAGATTTTGAGAAACTTCCAGCGCCTCTCCAACAAACATCTGGCCTCATTCAGCGATGACATTTCTGCTTAGTGGTTAACATGGTGATGATAGTGATATAAGCACTTCCTTTTCACGTCACAAAGTGCTCTGATTCTTAGACCTTCTCCTTAATTACATGTTCGCGAAGATGCTTTGCTCTCAAAGTAAGGGATGCGTTCTCTCCATTCAGTGCACTCCGTCTTTGTGGTTTTGAAACCCAATAAACTTTTTTTGCATTGCAATATAGGTCTCTTCTTCTCATATTCTATTCTCCGTCTTTTTCCTTGTGTTATTGTTCTCTTGTTTCTTCCACTTCTTCTTTCTTCTTGCTTCTCCGTTCTTGAACAAAGCGACTAAGTGCTTTTTGCGATTTTTGCTCATCTTTAAGTGTTCTTCACACTTTTATCTTTATTCTCATCTACCTTTTCTTCATATTTTCTGCCTCTTTAATTCATTCTCGTCTACCAATTTATCCTCTTTCTGATTTTGCTTTACTGTTTACTCAGACTCTCCCACTTCTTTTTTTCTTCTTTCTGTTCTTCATTCCATTCCATATCCACGCTGTTTTTCATTTTTCCTAATTTCATATTATTTAGTTGCTTTTCTAGTTCTTGGTTATATTATACCTCACCTGGCAATTATCTTATTTCCTTTTGTTTTTCTGCTTCGCTTTTCGCACTACTTTTGTATTTCCTTTTATGCTCTGAAATTTCATATCTCCTCTCTCACTGCTGTCTCTTTTCCCCTTTTCGCAAAGTAAAAAAATAAGATTTTTTTGAACAGTGTTTAACGCCCGTTTTTACTACTGAGGCACCACAGGCGATGGACACTGATCATACATGAGATGAAATGATATATTGGATTTTTTAAGGAAGGAAACGTTCCGGGCCTAAATTTAGGGTACACCCCGACATCAGTCATTAATGAGGACTGAGGAAAACCTGGAAAAAACCTTAGTCAGGAAGGACGGTCCTGGTGGGATCGAGCCCCAGACCTCCTGTTTGCTAGCCCGTCACTCATGGCGGTATAAATAAGAAAGAAAAAAAGAATAAGGGGCATAAGGAAGATTTTCTTTATTCCTAGAGCAAAACATACACGTAAAATAATACCCGAACACACGATTATATGATGGAGAGTGTTTCCTTAACCCTCCCTATACTCTTTGTCTATGGCGCTGAATAAAAGAAGCTTACTAAAGGAAATACAAAGGAAAAAAGAGTAGGCAGGCAATGCGTATGTGCGCACAAGGTATGAAAAACAAGAAGAACGAAAAACGCACTAAGAACATGCAGCTGACCAACATCGGGTGAAAGCAAAATAATAATGACTCGTATATGAAAAACAGTGCAAGAAATGCTCTCTTCTGCGATCATGCACTGCAACTTAAGCCTATTTTTTAAGTAAATGTGCATGCATTTTTTTTAAATCCATATCCTCCATCAATCTGCAGGAGTGCTACCGACACCACAAATAATTATAAGTATGTACAATTACAGACACAGATATACAGTTTATGTAGGCACCTTTGACGCTCCAAGTTGAGTGTACTTCCTCGTGTCACTTCTATTACCGCAACTAACACGTGTTTAAGAAACAGCTGTTATACGTGATGGATACAGATTAAATAATTAATACGTTAACTGTAGTGAAAACGTACTCTTTACTTTAAAAATAGACATGAAATTTCAGTATTTGTTACTGAAATGAAACGTTAATTAAGGTGGCTAAATTGTTTTATTACTATGGTTTGTGGTTTTTCTTGCTTGCTATTGGTGATTTATGAATTACGATGAATCATATTTACCATTATTACTACTTGCATATATTTTTTGTAAACACTTACTGTATGTTAGCTTAGAAAGGGTAGCGATTCTGGATTTTACTGGAGTACAAAAAAGTGAGGTTAAGGAGGCGGCAAGCATACCTTAGTTTTATAACTACCGTTAATGACTGATCCCTGCAAACCATCATTTGTGTTTTCCACGCTTTACATCAATTATTACCTGATAATCAAAGTGGGGGAAGGAGCAAAGAATATCGTAAAGAGAGTAAATGGAATTCTGCAAAGTTATTAAATGAAATAAACCATTATTCAGCAGTACAAATACCACCTTAAGTTGTTAACTTTTGTGTATTCATTTTTGGCAGTATTTTTACCAGAAAAGAAAGCTTAATATAGCCTGAAATAATTATAATTGATTGGTATCAGAGTTTTAGTACAGTATCTGTGTTTTAAGATTTTCCAGTACTGAAAAAGCATGAACATGGAACTTATAGGGTCAGAATTATTTAGAAACCACAAAAAGTATGTGCTGGGTCACACAGGAGCGGGTAGCACCAACATAATCGTGACCTACCACTTTAGCGTCAATAGTGAATATTTCGGAATACTTACATTCGGCTATAATTATTATTAGGATTTTGAAGATGTACATTCACCTAATTGCTGTTTAATTTATTATAAGGGCAGCAATACGTGTTCTCAATGATGTCATTCATTATTTATACACAGCCATTTGAAGGGGAACACAGATAGTAAATCTATTTTAGTGAGATGTACAGAGTCCACAAATTACCCAAGCTGTCCGTCCCTGTGTGCTGTGCTTGATGGCCTGGCTGCACAGAACTTTATGTACTAATTTTAAGGGGAGGTGCTATATCTTCGCGTCGGACTTCGTGGTGTAGCCTTCTAAACCCAAGATCGTGGGTTCAAACCCGGCCAGGATCGATGGATTTTTTGGGGCATACAAATCCTAAGTATGACTTCCTTCGGAGAGGAAGTATAGCCGTGGGTCCCATGTCGTACATTTACGGCACGATGAAGAACCTCAAGCAAAATCCCTGAGCAAAATTTGTTGGACGTATCACGCCCTAAATTGAATGGGACGCTGATGACCTGAGATGTTAAAGAGCGTTCTTACATAAACCAAGTCAACAACCCTGTCTTCGCAATGCTAAAAAGCAAAACTTACGCACCATTTTCTATATATATATATATATATATATATAATGAACTTTTAATAGCTTGTCAATTTCTGCGCCTTTTTGTATTTTCTCAAGAACATCTTTTTTTGAGTAGTGTTTAACGCCCGTTGCCACTATGAGGCACCACAGGCGGTGGACACTGATGATACATGAGATGAAAAGATAAATTGGGAAAGGATTTTTTTTAAAGGAAGGAAACGTTCCAGGCCTAAGTTCAGGGTACCTCCCTGGCATTTGTCATTTATGAGGACTGAGGAAAACTGGAAAAAACCTCAGTCAGGAAGAACGGTCCTAGCGGGAATCGAAACCCAGACCTCCCACTTATTAGTCCGCGCCTTAACCACCTCGGCCACCCGTGGTGATCTCAAGAGCAACTGATTACATACACGTAAAAATAAAGTTTGTTTAGGTCAAAACATTTTATATGTGTTTCAAAAGATTCCAACCCACTATTTCTTAAAAAAAAAAAACCATTTTCCTAGTATTCAGAATGGTCTCGGTTATTTTCATCTTCAGGTGATATTTTTCTATATACTTTATTTCACAGTTTATAACCAGTATTAATTCACCAGTAAACCTTTCCTGCGGTTATAATCCTCACAGAACTTCATTTCTTTAATGTAATTTTTACAGAACTATTCAAAACATTGAACAGTAATACAACATTAATTAAGTGGTTAGTATGACATATTTGTACTTTAGATTTGGTATTTACACCACACTTATTATTATTACTTGTGAAGAGTTTTGTTTATGAGGAGCTAGTAACATATTCAGTATTGCTTCAAGGATTTTAAGATGTCACATTTAACCTCAAAGTTACATAACTTTTTTCACTCATAATAAAATGCAATAATGTGCAATCACTAATATTTACAACTGTTTTATGCTTTTCTTCCTGGACATTTAGACATTGGCAATAGAATTTGCTTTCACTCAAACAGAACAAGTGCACTGTGGTAATTTTTGTTATAAACAAAGAATGTAAACATTCCTCGACAGGCTGGCACATCGTAACGTTTTCTTAGGAGCCACTAAATTTGCAAAAAAAAAAAAAAAAAAAAAAAAAAAAAAAAAAAAAAAAAAAAAATTAACATTGTAACCAAAATGCTGAAGTAATAAAATCGGGGCGTAATCCCAATGGTCACGATAACATTTAAACAACATTACCAACCTTAAAAATAATTTATAAAATGTACAAGCAATATATTTCAAAGTATTATAAATGTGAAAAACATTTTGATTTTGCATGGAGTACCACCTCCCCTTAAGTGTAGTTATTACACAAGGCAAACGATTAAAACATATTAAAAATAAAATACCTGGAAAAAATTGCTGAGATAATGAGGTTTACTAACTGTCAATGTTGAGTGTCGCTTAGGCAGCTGTTATTTCAGTGTTGTCTTGACACCGAGGGGGTTTATTGCTACTTCTGAGAAATCTGAGAGCTTGAGAAAAAGTGTATAGGAAGAGTTTTAAAGTCATAACATTATCAGAATGAATCATGGTCACGAAAGAAGGAAGTAATTCCTAAGAACTTGCGAGTTATGAATGTGGGTTTTACGAGTAATCTCCTTGTAGGAGCAGCAGAAGTATTGTCAATTATGAAATTAATTATTCATGGATAGTCTTACGGGATATTGGTAGGTTATTGAAGCAAATAGAGTAAAATCTAATTACATAGATATAAAACATGGAGTATCATAAGAATCGAATTTGGGAATTATTTTTGTTTTGAATCATTGTCAATGATCCGCTTAACAATGTCTCAGTCCAATCTGTTTTAATGTTAATGATTTCATTTTTATTATTACACAAAATATGTTGCATATACTCGGTCCACTTTGTAAACACATACAAAATTAAATTAATGTTTAGCAGTTCAAAATATTTAAGAATTAAGAAAATAGACAAACACAAATGATAATATTTAGTTTTAAAGCATGACGTACAAAGTCAATCAACAACATTTATACAATTATTGGATGTATATTTTGACCTAAAATTAGATTGAAAGATCATACTGACACTCGAGCCTTCTTGTGAAAAAGTTCAGTCACTAAGATTCGTTTTGATCATTTAAGAAAAGCTTATTTTCAATTTTTTGAAAGTGTTTTTAGACAATTGCTCAAAGTTAAAGACTAATACTTTATTGTAACAGAGAAATATAGTTAAGGTTATAATCAGAATAAAAACATTATCGTATATAAACTTTGTACATTTTAAGCTTTCAAGTATTTGAAAAGCATATGTACATATGCTTTTCAAATGTACATATATAGTTTATTTTATATTATTACAAAGAGACACGCGCACAATATTAACAATAATATTAAGTTTCATATTACTAGATTAAATAAATTGTAGTATTTAAGCAATAAATGCGACAACAACCTACCAACAGGCGCCAAAGAGCTTAGTATAAATCAGCCTAAAGTGAAAATCATAAGTTGGTAGAAGCGACTGATATTTTTATGCTTTGAGTAAATGCTTTAGTTTTACACTTTAGATGAATTAACTTGACTGTCTGTATTCATACTTAAAGGCTATTAATGCATTTATTATTAAATTGTTATTAATTGTCCAATTAATGTGTCGTCCAATTTAATTGTCATTCCTTTACAAATAAAAATATTAAGAGGTAACCAATTCTCCAGCCATTTTGAAGCTACAGTTATGCTGAACGTCAATAAGGCTGGATGGCTTGGTTACTGTTTTAGAGGATTAGCAGAATGTGTCATTTGAGAATCCATTACTATAATGGTATTAACATTTTTTAAAAATTGTTAATATAATGTTTTCATTGCTAAAATGCTGTCTTCAGCTGAAAATTAAGTTCGGTAGTAAAGAAACAATTTATTATTACAAAACAGAATCAATCATTATTACAAAATGAATAACTTAATAATATTTACCAAAATTATTAAAGTTTACTAATCTGTTCTGAAATATGTTGCAACACAAAAGTTTCGAAAATATTATTAATATTTTTACTGTTCATATAATTAATGAATATGTTATATTCCTTCTGATATAAGTATATTTTCTTGGTGACAATTTAGTCTTTTCAGCCTGTGCTAAGATTTTTTGCTGTAAATTCATCTTCTCTTACAAAAATAACAAGAGGCAAACGAACTAAATAATCTCTATCTATACAATGAGACCATACGTATAATAGAAGGCATTGACTTTAGCTTAATTTATTAGAAAATGGACATTAATATTAATTTTATATCGACATTTAATCATGCAATAACGCATAACACTATAAGCTAATACATAATGTAATGGGGCATGCGTGTAATAAAGATTTTAAAAAAATACTATTTCCACCCCAACTATAGTAAGGGTGCTATTATGATGCTGCTTTTAGGGAAGATATTTCATTTTATTTTAATAGTGTTGATTACTATTGATGACGGAAAGTAAAGGAAAAAGAAAAAGGTTTAGCAACAAACAATTGCAGTTTTCTATATGTAAACACTTTCAAATGTTTTGCTCAATATTGTCATAGTAGCATTTTAATACTAAGACAAATATTAAGTCGTGTAAAAATCAAGGCAATATAACATGAAAATATTTTTTACGTAGAATGTGGAGTGAAAACAACATTGTGTGCAATGTATTAAGTAAAGTTGATTAATCTGGAATTCTATTGCCAGTGATTTGTTGCTAAAATTGTCTTTCTCATTCATAATACATTTGACATAGCAGTGAGAGTAGGACGCCTAACGGAAAGATGACAAGCAAATGTGTTGGATAAGAAAGATTCAGTAACAGGGCATGCAAGTAACAGAACTCCAACAAAATGTATTATGAATGAGAAAGACAATTTTAGCAACAAATCACCGAGCCAAACCTCGTTCAACGATAGCCTATTTAGAAAGGTTGCAGCGGCACGTGTTATAAACTATGTAAGTGCAGAGTTTAAGACGGAAATCGAACTGAAACGCTGAGTGATGTTATTGTTTATGATGAGAGAATAGAGACAACGATGTTTGACATTATCATCTTTGATAGCGTTGGAAAATTATTTATCGGTTGGTAACCTGATGCTAAGTCCTTTGATTTATAAGACAGCAGAAAAACTGAAGAACGATAAGCTAGTACAAATTCGTGGCCTAAGGATATTTTTGTTTGGTATTTCTATTTGAAAGCGTACAGTTTTCTTCTTTTCAACTAGTAGGCTTGTTGATGTCTTCAAGGAATATGAGCTGACTCTGGAGAGAACCGTTGGTGATAGACGTTGCAACCTCGCAAATACCTGAGGATCTTACCTGGTCTGCCGGAACTGTGTAGGGTGGGGCGAGCAGAACAACAGCAGGTGGATAGAGATCGACAAGGGAAAGCCCTGCGTCTGGGTGTGCCGGAGAGGAATTCCTCGTAATTGTCGTCATGCATGTTCCTCTAGGGAAGTGCCTGCCATTCCATTTTTCAAAAATTTCCAAATACCAACTTTGCCCCCCAGGGAATTTGAACGAACTCTCAAATTCATTCAAGCAACATGGATTATTAGTTTGTTTATGGAACTTGAAAACGTCCTTATGTTTTAACGTTGCTTGATAAAGTGAGGGCTAAAGAGGAAATATGTGCCGTTCAAGAAGAACAGGAATGTTTTATGGCTAGATCTTTTACATTAGTCTAATCTTACAATTTTCTATAGTTAAACTGCATTAAACACATAGACTTTAAAGTAATTTGTGGTTTTTAAAAACACTAATATAGTGCTACAAACAAATATAATTAATTTCAATTAAATTGATTCATTTGTTGAAGATGTTGAATGGATTTTATTATGTGTACAAATAATATGAATTAATTTACTATATTACACATGTATTGAGATTATTCAATTACAAAAATAGCTATTGGAACGTGTTTAACTGTTTATTCTTGCCAACTTAATCTTTTGTTATAGATCTAACCAAGAATTATTTGTTTATTATTTACACTTGCTTGTGGGCCAAACAATATCTTGTAAACCATTTTATAACTTATTATTTTGAAATATTTTTGGGAACTGCAAAACAATACAAAGTTCTTAGAAATTCCCCCATTAAAACTTATAACAGGTTCGTTTATAAAGTGGTTTTACATTTTTCACTCTCGAAAAGCTGACTTAAATGGGTGTAAGTTAAAAAACAAGGCCCACTTGTGCCAGTTCTAGGATGAATTTCTTTAATTTCCCTATAGAAAGTTTCTTTATAAACTCTTTCAAAATTAGTTTAGCTAAAATAAATGTATATGAAACAAATGTTTTATCTAATACTCATAATACAGGTGTATATTAAATTAGCATAAATTATTTTGTCATCATTTAACCAACCACAACATACAAATGATTTAGTTCTTTTTTCCACAAAGAAATTACTGTGTTAGGAATTTCGACATGTTTTGGATCCCTGTTGTTTAGAGATTATATTGTTTAATTGCAGAACTATTGTATATACTTTTTCTTTTATTGCTTTTGACTGTGTTTCTGCGGTTAACTATACAAAACATCTGGCGGGAAAACCAAAGCCTGAACTATTCAAATTTTGATATTACTGAGAAATATATTTGACAGTTATTACAAAAATGTGGAATCGGCATTTTATAGAATTATTTCCTAATGTATACAGTACGCTGTGTAAAGTTTTCCCTGTCCTTCCTTTCAACTTGAACTCATAAAAGAACAGAGCTTTTTAAAATAGTGTTAAACGTCCTTTTTCACCATTGCGATATCACAGGCTGTGGTCACTAATGATTAGATAAAATGATAAATTTAGGGGACTTTTTTAAAGGAATTATTGCTGGTTTTATGTTTAAAGTACATACCAGGCCTTTGCCATTGATGACTGAGGAAAATCTGGAACAAATTCATTCAGGAAGTTCAGTCCTAGTGCAAATCGAACAGAGATTGAATAGCAATAACAGAAACGTAAATTGAGAATATATCGGTAATGTATCAATATAAGACACCTAAAGAAATTAAGCTATAATGAAGGAATCTTCCAACGAGCAAAATAAAGTGATGCAGCTGAAAAGAAACAAAATATTGTTAAAATATTCAAACCCAGGGACACGTTTCATTATACTCGTGAAAACATAGGCAAATAAAGTAATACTTGTTGTGCCTTCCATAGCTTTTAATTTAAATAAATAAATAAGAGAGAACAGTGGACTTTGTAGATATAATTATCATCACATCTTCCTTTCCTTAGGCATTGGACCTCTTGCAGAAACTCTTTGTTGAATGATATGCTTGACTTGAAAGAGATAGGTGTCTTCAAGCGATTGTACCAAAAAAAAAAAAATACTGAAATAAGTGTTTCCTTTTCTTCTTCTGCGGGTCAGATTTTTATATTTTAAAAAAATGTGTGTTATAAATCACTGCAATAAATCAGAATGAAGAAATATTGGTTGTACTATTTATATACCTACACATTTGTTATGCAAATAAGAATCGGCAAGGTTTTAATGTCCAAATTTGCCGGCCCAATTAGTTTACTAGGACCTATAGTTGTACAGTCGAGTTCAAACGTTTAAAAGAATGAGAAACATATATGTCTACAAATTTACGTTTTATTTTTCTTGTAATTAGCCATTATTTGCTGTCAAATATCAAAAAATCCAGCACACTGCATCAACAAACAAAAAAAAAAAAAAAAAAAAAAAAGTTGAGCAAATTAGTTTATAAATTTTCACTTACAGAAACTTAATTATTTTAACAATTAAGAATACTTTTACTGACAACAATCTAAATATGAATGAATTTATTTCAGCAAAAAACATTACAATTAAATTTACATAAACAAACAGAATGTCTCAAATTTAGCAGTACCAAAACTAAGGTTCTCCCATATTTTAACCACCAGTATGGTAATAGTATGGTGTATGGTAAAGAACCTCTAAAATAAATTACCATTTTCACAACTGTATGTTCCCTCAAGCTCCTTCTTTATACTCCACCTCCACTTAACCCTTACTTTTCCTAAAAATTCCCAAATCTTGTTTATTTCTCTACACTCATGTCTGATAACATTTTAAATGTCATTATATCTTCCTGTAGATTGTCTCATTTTTAATTCCAGATACTATCCCTCCACCTCACATTTAATTAGACAATGGAACACGCTCTTTGTTTAAGTTTGTTCTTATTCCTTTTAGAAATAATACTCTTTACGCATTCATGCAAGAACTATTCTTCAGAATTTATTACAATTATCTATGTACATCTCCCATCCCCAATTTCTTTTAACTATTTTATACATATGTAAAGAACATTTATCCTCAAAGCTTGCCGAAATTTCTTGCTTCTCTATATATCTTTTACCACTGTCTCACTTCTTTCCAAAATTTATTGACATTATTTTCACTCTATCGCCACTCAATTCCCATTTCAATATCTTCTAATAGTTTCCCCATCTCCCCAAACCAATTTTATCTTCGCAGTGTATCTCTTAGGTACATAAGACATTCTTTTAGTACATTGTTATTGCCTGATTTCAAACATCTGTGCCAATATTTCAAGATTCTCTTCACTATTACCTTGCCTTACTAATTTTCCTGGTTCTGCCAAACTCATCCCCCTCAGCAAAATTTTGTACTCCAGAATTTCTCTAGAAAACACAATCTAAATATATTAAACTGTTAGAAAATAATATTTTTGAAAGACAATTATCAAAAACAATATTTGAATTTTTTTTTGTCTCCTAGTAGTAGTAGTACCAAGAAGGAGCAATTAAAATATACGGAGAGAAGATAATGTGGAAGAAGAATTGTTTATACGTTTGTAGGCGGTTTCTAAGTAATGGCACCGTTTGACTGACAGAATGTGGAATTTTCTTCCCGCTCTGCTAGTGTTGTTGAGATAAAGAGGTAAGAGTTATTGCACTTCAGAAAGTTGAGAGTGGTATCGTGGCTCACGGAATGCTGGGTAATTAGTTCATGTCAATCATTCCAGTGTTACGGAAACAAATGCGAAATTCCACTTCTAGTGATTGTATCATTTCCTGAAACATTATGTGCACAATTTGACATCTCTTATGCATTAATCTTTTTTGTTTTTTATCGTCATCATCTGTCAAGGATAAAATGCAGTGAGCATTGAGACTCTGTTTATAACAAAACAGCTTCACGTGTTATATCTAACATTACTGTCAATCAAGAACCACAAAAGAGAATAGAGGATAGGAATTTACATTTTTCGTTCTTGTCAAACAATACAAATGTTTTCCCGTCTTTATTTCTTGTTATTTTATTACATTAAATGCATAAAGAGCTTACCTACATACCTTTGGTTCAGACTATGCTTGCAGTTTGAATGTAGTCAGTCTTTGGTGTTCATGACATATGTGAAATTAATACGAAATAATCCAGTAGTTAATCAGAAACTGTGCGTGAGCAATCGAACACAGTATTACCAATAAGGAGAGTCCGTTTTCTATATTGTTATGCTATTTATTTAGACATAGATCTATATTTAGGTGTAGATAATATACGGGTTATTCCATATAAGCAAGGTACATTCCCGGAATACCTCTGTGAATATTAATTCTAATGTGGCATGTTGTTGTGGATGTCCGTCCTGGTCGTGTAGTGGTAACCATACTTGCCTTCTAAACCCAAGATCGCAAGTTCAAACCCGGCCAGGATCGATGGATTTTTTCGAGCGTAAAATTCCTAAGTATGGCTTCCCTCGGAAGGGAAGTAAAGCCGTGGATCCCGTGTTGTACATGTACTGCACGAAAAAGAACCTCAAGCCTGAATGAAGAGGCCTCTGAGCAAAATTTGTCGGCTGTTTTACGCCCTGAATAGAATGGAACTCTGATGACCTCAGATGTTAAAGAGCGTCCGTAAATAAAACAAATCTACAAAACAATGTTGTTGTGGGATGCCTCTTCTCTCCCTGTCATTTGATTTAATAATTCACTCTGTTTCATAATTGTTTATTTTTATTATTATCTTATGCTTTCTGGTTTAGTTTTATATGAGTAGTATTTATATTCTATGTATAAAATATAAAAATTTTCACGCGTAATGTCAGTCTAAAATTTGCTAAGTAAAATTATTATTGAAACATGGAAATTACTATTTTTTCCAAACTTGTTCGTTTCTTTTAGATTAACTACAAGAAAAAACATTCAATAACAGGTCTTCGTTTTTCTTGATGGAGACATGTGCAGAAAGAAAAACTATATTTCTTGACATAAAATGGTTTTCCTTAGCAATTCGCATAGAAAGAAAGTTGCGATCTAGCAGTATGGGCTTCACTGTCAAATTCCCAGCAAAGTGCTATTCGTTTTTTTTTTTTTTTTTTTTTTTTTGTAGTCATTAAAATCTTTAGCAGAATATTCGGTATTAAATGTTGATTGAGTCAGGGAGGAGAATATGAATGGGTGGAAAGATTTAAAAATTGAAGAAAGTCAGCAATAAACACTGTAGTGGGAGACCAGTTTGCATTGCAATTGGGAGAGGGAAACAGCAGAATTGAAAATGAATTTTGTGACTACAGGCGAGTCACTTGCGATTTTTTTTTTTTTGAATGGTGTTTAATGCCCGTTTTTACTACTGAGGCACCACAGGCGGCGGACACTAATGTATAATGCGAGGAAATGATGTATTTTTTAAGGTAGGAAACGTTCCAGGCCTAAGTTTAGGGTACCTCTCCGGCATTAGCCATTTATGAGGACTGAGGAAAAAAAAACTCAGTCAGGGAGGACAGGCCGGTGGAAATCGAACCCCAGTCCTCCCGGTTACGAGTCCGCGCCTTTAAAGAATTCAGGAAGAGTTAGGGCTTTGCATGTAATATCACTACGATAACCTTAGATATAGAAAAGTGTGTCGAAGCTGGGTCCCAAGGCAGCTATCCGATGATCACAGACATGCTTGGGAGACTATTTCTCAGGATTATTTGTACCGTCATGCTCGTCAATAATGTTTCCTGCACCGAATTGTGACAGCAGACAAACCTGGGTGCATTAACATAATCCAGGAGGTAGCAGATAACCGATATAGTGGAAGCACCCATTGTCTCCGGTCCATAAGGAAATTCAAAATTCAGGCTTCCGTTGGAAAAATCTTTTGGAATGTGAATGTTCCTAATTTGATTCACTTCCAGGAAAGGGGGACCACAATGTAATTAGCACTGGATACAATGAAGTACTTTTGAACAAGTTGAAGCCCGCGATATGATCTAAAAGACCAGGAACTTCTCTCAATATGTCTATTGCTGCTTCATTATAACGCCGTTCCCCATACGGCTGTTGAATCACCCACCATACAGTATAGGTTTAATCCATTATATTGCTTGGTTTTGACTCTGAAGAAACATTTCCAGAAGCAGGTAACAAGGGTGAAAAATTGGTTAAAGACGGCAACAAGAATACGTTTTCTTAAGAACATCCACAGGTAAACCAACTGTGTTAAGAAGCAGGGTGATCGTATCGAAAAATAAGGAACGAACAATTTCTGTTAGTGCTCTCATAAAACATTTCTGCTTTTTAATAAATTTCTCTCACATACATCTATATAATATGAACATAAATGCTTAAAACCCAATATTTAAGTAGAACCATTAGTTCCCAGAACATATTATGATATATATTCAAAAGAAATTCTTTAATTTTAAATGTACTAAAATGGGTATATTATGCAAACTTTCACTCTCTGTTATTATATGGATGCATCTCAGGGACAAATCAAATAAATGCGATCATATATATAAGCTTAAAAAATATAATTAGATCAATGAATAATCTAGCAGACAGAACTAGTTGTAAGCCATGGTTTAGAAAATTAGGGATTTTTTTTTTTTTACCTTTCCTTCTCTATATTTCTTAAGAGATTCTAAAACACGTAAAAGAACCATGCCAAAATTTACTAAGCAAAGAAACATATTATACCAGAAAGGTATCCAATCTACGTCATTCTCAACACAATATATCAC
This sequence comes from Metallyticus violacea, assembly GCA_030762175.1. Lineage (NCBI taxonomy): Eukaryota > Metazoa > Arthropoda > Insecta > Mantodea > Metallyticidae > Metallyticus > Metallyticus violacea. The sequence goes on from CM060833.1 coordinate 137,845,091, forward strand.
TGTTTAAACATACTTCTATCTATACTGGAATACAATTATGCCAAATTCTTCCTAATAGCTTAAAAGAATGTACAAATTCAAAAATCAGTTGAAACAGTATCTGTTAGATACTACTTCATTTAAGAGTTGCATGTATCATGTAAAAGTACGCTCTCAAGGCATATTTCATGAGTTTAAAATATATATTTTTATTGGTTTTATTGGTATTGAATTTCTCACTAGTTTTCTTTAACATTTGTATTTGCATTAAATATCTCTTCTTGCATACTTGTAGAGTGAGAGAGAGAGAGGGAGAGAGAGAGAGATGTTGACTTATGAGTGCTAGTAGACTGTAAGGAGAGTAGCACAGGAAATACCTGCACCGATATATCTTCCATTTTCCTTTTAGTCCCTCAATCTGGCTAAGTAATATAGTGAAAAAAGAATGCACGATTCTGTTCAAAGCTTGTTTATTGACTTATTAAATACCACAACATTGCTTCTAAATGAACGTGCTAACTTGTTACACACACACACATATTTATATAGTACAGACTACAAATTAAAATATTAAGACACTGTCACTTTTATGTTTTATTATAATACTCGTATACAGAGTGTGTCAAAATGAATAGGGCAAACGGTTGAACGTATACGATAACAGAAGCAAAACTTTCCAGTAAACGGGTCTGCAAACAAGCCGTGTGCGAGTTTTATTATTGCAAAAAAAATTACAAGAATCCTCCAGCTCCTCAGAGAACAGGACGTGGCAGGAGCAGGAACGCCTGCATGTATTACGCCTGAAGTTGAGGATATCGTGTTGGAAGTGGTACAAATCTCTTCAGGAACTTCAACGAGAAGAATTGTCACAAGTGTCTGTACTAAGCCACAATAGTGTATGGAGAAATTATACATCACAATTCGCTGTACACTTACCACTTCCAAAGAGTTGAATATGATATCAGTGATCCGGACTTTGGTCCTAGAGTGAATTTTGTTAGTGCATGCAACAACAGGCTGTAGTCAACCCACGTTTTATAGGTAACATTTTATTTACCACAAAACAGGGTTCACACACGATGGTGTTTTTAATTAACATAATACACATTTCTGGTGTGAAGTAAATCAACAGTATGAGTCACAACATCAGCAACGTTTCTCATTGAATGTGTGGTTAGGGGTACTAGGTGATTGTCTCATTGGGATTTTCGGTTTCTGCGGCGAAATCTTCTAGAATTCCCCTCGAGCAACGTCGGAGTATGTGGTACATGCATGATGAACAGCGGCACATTTTGCTGCTACTATAAGAAGACATCTAACGCGGAGATATGGTCGAAAATGGATAGGTCAGGAGGGCCCGTACCTTGGCCTCCATGATCATCTGATCTCAATCCTTGGGATTTTTCTGTCAGAGGTCATCTCAAATGTGTAGTACAGCACTACCCTTGATACCGTTGAAGAGGGTACTTGCTTGTCAAGAATTCCAAGATGATCCGAGGCGTTTCAAAGAATTCGAAACTAACTGCACAGACTACTGCAGTTTTCGCATCCAGATGCAAGGACGACAACTTAGAATGGAAATTCTAAGAACAGTCTACTATTCAAATGCATTTACACTACCTAGGACGATGTTTCTTAATGGCGTCAGTGGCGGTACTTTTTTTGCAAATGGCTCGTTTACGGACCCATGTTTACTGGAAAGTTTTTTGCTTCTATTATTGTACTTTTCAATCGTTTCAGTTTGCGCCATTAATTTTGATACATCCTGTATAATCAGAGAATGCATATATGGTTGACACTATAGACAGAGCTTCGATTTTGTCGTTGAAAGAGAAATATTTGGTTAGGCAATTCCACAAGCAATGTACCCAAAATGTTCAATACTAAATGAGTAGAATGTTCATTATTAAATAGAATTAGTAAAATGTGAACCAACCATTGATCGACTGTAATATGCAAAATAATTTCGAACCTCTTATTTGGTAGATATAATAAGAGAACCAATCATTTCTGAAATCTGATTTGAGTGCATGACAATTGCAAATATATAGAGAGCAATTATATCATATTCTGCAGAAAGAAAACTAATCACAAAAATATATAGGTATTATATTTGTAGTAAATGAAATTCAGGTGTTATTTTATTTATATAAAGCATTTATCGCTGCATTGCTAAAACTGTAGGTGATTTGTTATGCTCTTTCCTGAATTTTTAATTTGTATTAGCACTTTATCAGCAGTTTTGTGAAGTTAGACACATTATGGGTTATTTCCTTTCTGCAGAATGTGGTCAATTGACGATTTTTCTTGCGAAATAAAGAACTTCCTTCCTTCCCACTTATCCTAGTTTGAGGACTATGCTGTGTTTGAAACTTAAGCTGATTATCTTAGATATGATTATAAAAGTTGATAAGTCCTAATGGAAATATGTGCTACTACTCTTTATTTTTAAGTTCATCTAGTTAATAAGTATATTTGGCCAGTCTAAATCGTGTATATAAGCATGTTATTTAAATGTTTTTTTTTTCTTTCTTTCCTTCCAGAACTCTTTTATACTCTTCATGAGTTTTTCTAGGTTGTCTTGCTTTTGGTATGTTTGTACTTTTTATTTTTATTACAGAGTTTGTTTGAAACACTTCACCATTTCTAAAAGTTGATATAGATTTGTGTGAGCATGATGGAGTAAGCATTGAGTGGAAACTCTCGCAAGTTTTTGTTGTTTGTTCAATGAATCTGTCACCTACCAAGAGTTCTGAAGGAAATAAAGATGCTCTAGGAATGTAATGTTCTATTACATAATCAGTAAACTCTGTAATTCTCTGGTAAAATGATTGAACACTAGAGAAGTCTATAGCAAAATAATCGCCTACTTCTAGGATGAAAGATACCGCATAGTTAAAAATAAATTAAAATTTAACGTCCAATTTAACTTTTGAAGCTATGGTTACACTCGGAAACTAAGATTTTAATTTATCTTTGTAACTATAAACTCGAATAGTGGAAGCTTACGTATTCATTTAAGATGTGACATACTAAATAAATTATGCAGTCATCAACCTAGTTCAGAGTTTTTCATTTCATACTTCTGTATATAAATCAAACTGATCAAATTTACGATACCACGCTTATGGCAATGTTACCTAAATCTGAGAATATAAATTTTAGGCTATAATGAAATAAATCATTGAGCTTAAAGGTGTGCATTTTTTTTGGATAAGTTCAAATATATGTACATAGATCTGTACACTTTCTATGTGCCCTAGCATACCAGCGGGATGATTCAAGAGGAAACGCTTGGGAATAGCATTCTGCAGATTTCGGTTTCAAATCCTGACCTTGGCTTCCCTGGTTGTTTAGACAAATGCTGGGATGGATGTTTCCTTTCCACGAATTGTTTACTCTCACGTTTCACTTCGTTTTATTGCGTTGATTCTGTTACAGAGTGGAAAGTACCAGGCAAGCTGGACTGGTGTTATGTGCGCTGTGGCGGCGGCTTGCCTTTGTAAGCATATCTGCCTTGACGTATGGTGGGAAGCGGCTCTTCTGAGGCGCCAGGAGGTTTCTGGTTTCTCTATCTGGAAACAATGTTAGGAACCCCCTTTACGTCTGTGCTTGAACGCCTCTGAACGTCTCTGGTCGTCTGTATTCTTCTAACTTTATACCTTCCTTCCTCTCTGGGGGCGTCTTAACAAACGGCCAGTCTTTAAACATGCTTGACGTAACCAGAACTTCTTCTCTGTCCCAAATAGTTCAACTATAATCCATTGTGTCATAGTATAGGCAATTCGCTTCTTTTTGTCAAGTTTATGTGGCATGGGTACCCGCATCTTTTCCCTTTTAACATAAATTCTATTTCTAATAGTTTCCTAACTGTTTCTTCAAAGCACTAACTTCGGTTTTTGCTTACTTTTAGAACAGTTTGTTGTTAGTCTTTCTGAGATAGTTCCGAGAGACTGCCATTTATAGATATACCTTATAATGTTTTTTTTTAAATGTACTGACAGGTCTTTTAACAATTTCACTCACGCCCTTGATTTATTTTATTCTTTAAATAATTTGACTATGGTTAGCTTTTCTTCTACAGTCTTTTCTTTAGATTTGTTTCCCACGGTTGCTTTAAGAATTAATTAAGGAGTTTCTAAGCCCAACACTTAACTGTGTGCACAACCAAGCATTGACAACTAAATGCGAATGTGTCCTAGGTAGTCTGAATTCGTTACTGCTTATTTAAAATACAAATACTTAAATGAGGTGAAAAGCAGGGCGAATTTAAATTTTATTCATATCCTTGTAAACATCATGACATGAGTTTCTTTTAGTTTTATGCTAAATCTACATTAATTGTCTGAATAAGGTAGTGGACTCAATATGAACTTTTTTAGAATATTTAATTGCAAATTAAAAAATGAGTGCATTCACATTTATGATTTTTGGGTTACTATATGATGTTATTTCTTTAAGAAATTTAAATATATTTATGTATTTATGTTTTTTTTCTTCTGTGGTATAATAAAATTGCAATTGATATAATAAAGGCAATAATACCTGCTTGTTTCTTGTGTGCCTATTTATTTTACTCACCCAAAATAACTTTTTTCTGATGCGTCACATGAAAGTGTTTCAAACACAGTAATTTTCTTCATGCGGGAGTTCTTGCAGAGGGTATTCTTTTTTGTACCTTCATTAATATAGGAGATAGAGCTTCGTTTTATATATATATTCAATTATACACTTACCCTCTCCAAGAACTATTCAGAAATGTATCAACGTGTATCATTTTAGTTAAGAAAACAGTAGATATAAAATAACAGATGCACGACTTCCTTTATTTAATAACATTACTGCATTTGTTTAACTAAATAATTTAACCTATGCAACAATGAAATCGAATAAACCATTATCTCCCAGCTTACGTCATCGGTAGATCAGCAGCATTCCTATTTCCTCTTTATGCGTGTAAATCTGAAATTTTACACCTTTACACAAGAAAAATTGTAGTCACAATAGATCAGTGCAGTACTAACTTTCTCTGGTGAATGACTACATACATTGCTATGTATGCTAAAGCAACTACAATTAGAAAGGGCGAAGGAGAAGGGTTAACTACCCCTACCTCCCTTTCAGGGTACCGTTTACAAGAATCGGAAATCACAGAAAAAAGAGTCAGAACTCCACTACAATATTACATTGAGTAAGTAATCTGTACAACCAAGACATTAAACAGTTCGATTTCTTCAATAACTGTGCACTTTTTTTAATGGTGTTTTACGCCCGTTTTTACTAGAGGCACCACAGGTGATGAACACTGATGATATATGGAATGAAATGATAAATTGGGAAAGAATATTTTTTAAGGAAGGAAGCGTTCCAGACCTAAATTTAGGGTACGTCCCCGGCATTTGCCATTTATTGAGGACTGAGGAAAACCTGGAAAAAATCCAGACAGGGAGGACGGTCCTGGAAGGATTTGAACCCAAAACCTCCCGCTCACGAGTCGGCGCCTTAACGACCTCGGCCACCCGTGGCGGTGTTGTGCACTGCTTACCGTTTGCACATCTACTGTTTTCTTGACAAAAATGGTAGCGTGATACCTTTATAAATAGCTCTTGGATAGTAAATATGTATTATTGAAAAAAATGTACAAGATGTTATTAAAAAGAACGAAGTTCTATTCGTATCTCCTACATTGATGGAGATACTAAAAAGTATATCCGCAGCATGAACTTCTTCATGATGTTAAAAAGCGTTTGTTTTAACAATTTTTCATTTGACTTGTCTGAAAAAAGCAATTTTGGGTGAGCAAGATAAATGGAACACCCTGTATATTATATCACTCTGGGTAGTGTTCTCTCAAATTTTTGATTCTGGTGTATTATTTTAAAACGTCTCTGTGAAATGTTTGTTCTTTACGTCCTTTCATTTGCAATACCACTATCAACTTTTCTATTTGTAACGCTGGTATTTATTTCACCATTATGGTTTATGCTATTTCTTGTTCTGCTCTATTCCGTTCTGTCTTCTGTAGTAAAAATATTGACCGCACAGGATCTCGAAGAGCAAAACCAATAGCATTTTTTCACTCTTAATAAGACGCATTTTGAATGTCTATCATAATATTGTTACCTCTCTGAATGTCCTTTGTTAAGTTCTATGTGTTGCACTGCAGTATAAACAGCTGCAGAACGCCCTGTGTGCTACTTGATTTTTCGCACAACGTTTCAGTGGTACTAAATTCAATCCGTTTCCACCCTGCCTCAACGTTTCACCGAGCACGTTCAGTTCGCATTTTACACATAGCCCGTGCTAACCCTTGAATTGGTGATAGAGAGGCAACAGGATGCAGCTCGCATTTTACATTCGCTATGTAGCTACAAGTTGGTACTTGTTGAATACATACGAGTTGTACTATTTTATCGATTATATCATGTAGTAAAAAGTGTAGTATTAGCGATTAAAAATTTTAGAAGACATAATTGCTATCAGACTTATTTACTAGTAACCCTAAAGAAGCCTTTTCATTAACAACATTTTTGGATGGAACGTTTTGATCTGTTTATTATAAGCTGCATGCTAAATACGTTTTCTTTGCTGTTATATACTTAGTTCGTGATCCTGATATACAGCACACACATAACCCATATCCTGCTAGCTTTTATTTCATCTGTAGTTCACCCAGGCCATTTCATTTATTGCGGTTTTTTTTTTTAGTTTTCAATTTTAGTATTAGCTCATTAGCATTGTCATCATGGGTCTATTTAAGCTGTAAATGTTGACAATGCCAGCCAGATTCATTATGTATTTTTGGTACAAGACCTGAACTTCGTTTATTTATCTAAACACTTCTTTGAATATGTATTATATCATTTAACAATTTCTTAATAATAATTCCGAGAATTGTCCTTCTAATTTTGAATTTAAAAGTTACCTGACAAGCTCTTTGCAATAATTTTCGAAATAAAAATAAGTTTGGTTTTTTCCCCTAGACCCTGATAAAATGACGAGGCTTTATGGAATTATGATAAGTATTGTATATATCCATTACTTATTGGACACCACAACACGAAGACAAATAATAAGTTATACATGCTCAAGGTGGGATTCAAAGCAGCTATTTTATGACTATTAAAGGTGACCAGTCAGCGCTACATGGTTATGTGTACATATAATTGTGCAGTATGCAGATATTCATATTTAGTAGAAAAATCAAAAACGGTCTTGTCCCTAAAGTGCGCTGACGCTGGCAGCAGAATGCGAAATTTTATCGTGATGAATTTTCTCCAAATTTTTATGGAAAAAAAATAATGCAAAATTTTCAGCTAATAAAAGAATTATCTTTTCATGAATTATCACAACAATTTGCGTTATCTGTTTTATATATATATATATATATATATATATATAAGGGTGCCAAAAATTGCATACACACTTTAAGCAAAGAAAAAAACTGCGTTAACGTAACAAAACTGAATTAACACAAACAGAAAATGATGAGCACAAATCATCTTACACTTTTACAATTACTTATGCAAAAGTCTTGAGATAAAAACTTTCCTCTTTGCTATTTTAAAATACGACGTACCCTGGTTCTGCTAATCCCAGTCTCACGTTCACATTGCTTTGTATATTTCTGTGAGTGCTCAAAACGTTCCAAAACCATAGCCGAGGACAGGGGCCTTGTTACTGTGCGAGGTCTCCTATATCGGCCGTTGTGAACATCGCATACGGTACCACGATTCTCAAATTTGTCTCGAATGCGTGCAATTGTTACTCACGTTGTTCTGTTCTGTACATGCGTCTTCATTGCGTTTGAACTTCAACAACTGTCTCGGTTTTCCAATACCGCTTCAAAATTGCTTTTCGCTGTTCAAACGATAATCTTGGCTCCATTTTGCTGTAGCAACGTTAGCATAACGTAATGTGAGTCACGTCTATTTATAGAACATCATATGGTAATCTTGGCTGAATTTGTTCATTGTTGATTTATCTGTCACGTAGCAACGCTATCATAATGTAAAGTAACAATAACTAGAGAAGTAGAAAAAAGATAAAATACTTAGAAAGTCACAGATGTTGTTTCGCTATACTTCGAACTACTTGAGTTCTTCTAAGGCAAGAAGACAATAACATTAGTAATTAAAGAGGGGCCTTGGGCTGCGTGATTACTCGCTGCACCATTAGCATTAAGTTTTCAGAAAGGGCAAACGCCGAAGCCAATACAACAGACTAATTCAGGCTAAGTTGAGCTCATAACTGTCTAGACCGTCAGACCCTAGTGCAGTTACATTCAATTTGTACTTATGCAATCAGCTTCGTTTCTGTGTGCTTTTTGCTTTCGAGAGCTTGTTAATTCTGTTATGATGATTAAAGGAAACATAGGCTTTAGCTACTGTGTCAGTATTTCAGAGGGGTAATCAGTTGGGTTAAAATCAGTTTGGACACCTGTCAATGATTACAAATTGGCCAGATTTACCTGTGAAACATTTACAAACCAGCCGTGAAGGTGAAGATACGATACGGAATAATAAATTGAGGTATGGGCTTTAAATGATATTTGAAACGCTGCCTGTTTGTTTCATTTGCAGTTATTCTTGTCCATTCTGGTGACGAACCCAATAACTAACTGCCTACTTCATACTGCACAATCCTTGTGGGAATAACAGTTGATTGAAGCAAGCTTTTAATTACTGTTGTCTCGTTTGGCGCGTTAAATCAGCCAACAACAATTTTTACATAATTCTATCCGTTTTTATAGTATATTGTTCAGCGCTAATAATTACTCACGTATGTACACTAGCACACAAAAAAGCGGCCCCCTTCCACAGTGAGTCAAAATTGAACTCATATAACGTCGGTGGCACTCGTTAAAAGTTTATTCAATGTATGGCGAATTTATTTTCATAAAAGGGAAAATGCCACTAAACACATCAAATTCAAATCTCAATCTACAACTAGCTTGATCAGGTACTGTATTAAAATCTACCAAGAGCTGGAAATAAACTGCAACATAGAAAGAACTGAACGTTTGTATAGCAGGGAAATTGAAATTAACAATTAGATCAGGTGCAGATAGAACCTACGAGCTGCTGAGATAACGCTATGCACAAAGTGTGGTGAAAGCATATAAATCAAATATTCTTTACTAGACATAAAGTTACTTGTAATTTTTGTATGTAAACAAAGCGCCGATCTTCAACATGTTCAGGCTTCAAGAGACAGTCAATTTTTTAAAAATTAAGGTGTACATTATTTATGTAACGCTGTTTGTGCTAAACATTGTATATAGCATTCTGATGGTAGTATATTATGCTTTTCGTTTTCTTGTCAACTACTACACTAGCGGCCCCAAGATCAGCAATAAAGTTAGCACAAACTATTAATACCTGCGTATTCCTCTAAGTTCCTATATGATCTTAATGTTGACGAATAACAAAATGAGCCTACACCCCCCCCCCCCAAATGGGAGTAGATCAAGGAATATTGAATTATTTAATTGCTTTAGAGTGATAACTTAAAAACAATGAACATGATCACTTTCTGTATCACCAACATCTACCTTGATATAGAAATACAGCAATGCTAGGCTCTTTTAAATTCTTCTTACGTGAACAATATTTTCATTACACATTTTTTGTACTTTTTAAAAATATTATAATCATCATTTCTATTTTGGTAGGTGACTCTTGTTTCCTTGCACATTTTTTGCAATATTTAGTTTTGTTTTTATCAGAATTTAGTAGTGCATGGTATATTGCATCTTAAAAATGTAAGATTTGGCTAGATATTTAATGAATAAATAATTAAATGATAATTAAACATACTTAATGATGGAAATCTCATTTCATGTTTTCTTTAACATAACATTCCTCCAACTTTTCCTCTATAGGCAACAACCAGCGAAATAAGCCAAAGTACATAAACTTTAAGCTACTCTTATCATCACTGAATGTTAATAAAATTTAGATATTTCGAGTTTAACTAGAGTCATATCTGATGTTCGAACCAAGGCACTTTAGGTTTCAGCTTTTATGCTCTTCAAGTAAAGCCAATTATCTTGAATTTTTTCTTTTTATTTATTTTCTTCCCCCTTCCTTTATTCTTCTCCCTTTTTATAAACGTTTTTCCAGATTTGATTTTCTATCTTCAGTCCTCCTCACATATTCTAATGAACATTGTTAAGTAACTCTATTATTGTACTTTCTTTGTTACACTAAAAGCTGATGAAAAGTTGTTGCTTAACCTGCTTTGTATTTTTATGTGCTCGGGTGTTTTAGCTTATTTTCGAGTTGTTGTTCACGCTAGAAAATATTTTTCACTCAGTCCTCATTCCAGTTCTAAATTTATCAGTTTCTAGTCAGCCCACAGCACTTTTCGAGGTTTGTTTATTTTTTCATAGTTCGGCTATTCTTAGTCAAGTATTTCAACATACTCATCAATACTGTCTGTCGTATACTTTCTCTAGTCAATATTAGTTTTCCTTTTCTAAGTACTTCTGACAAATTCCTAACATAGAAACGATTTACAGCTGTATTTCCAAAAATTACAACCAAGCACTCATTAACCAGTAATGTATAATAAATACAAATGCTGTTAATTAAACTATTGTGTGAAGAAATTTAATAAGACTCTGCAAGAATCCATTACTACGAAAATGTTACGATGTTTGTCCAAAGACAAAAAAGTGGAAATTAGTAATTGAAATTCTGGGACCAAAGGGCAGATAGTTATTACTTTGTAGTTGTTCATCGTATTAGAATCAAAATGTTTAAAACAAACTGAATTGCTGCTTTGGAATGGAAATAATTGTCATAGTTTTACACAAAGCAGGCATCCGCCTTTCTTCAACTTGTTTTTATAACCTTTTTTCAGTTTTTTTTATCTGATTTTACTAGTTACATAGATAGTATTATATTTCATGAAACATGTACGCACTTGACAAGTCTACCAAAACTGTCTTCTCAAATATTTGGTTTGTTAGAGTTTACTAAATTTTTATTTCTCGTTTTTTGTTCGGTTAAGTTGGCATTAGTTACTGCCCCCTTCAGTCTGTACTAAAACTGTTCGACGTGTGGTTGTACTTAAAAAAGAGCAATTATTGGAAATATTGCATTAATCTTTTTATTTATTTAAATGTTGAATGTTGTAGTTCATTGTGCTTGTATATAACTCACTGAGGTTATTTTATCTTTGTTTGACCTGAAAGTATACACAAGTACTTCCTTTTAATGTAATAACGTGGTGAACTATATGTTCATTGTAGAAAAATAAAACACATAAATAAACACAACTAAATAAATAAATATTTTAGCCTATTAAGCTCTTCTTCGGTAAAAGAAATGAAATAAACAAAACAATTATAAGATATATATTTATGTGTTTCTGAATTCTAAAAAATGTAAATGTTCAGCCTCTTTCTCATCTTTTATTAATGATTAAAACTACTTTTACAAAAACCTTCACTTCTGTTCTACTTTACCTTTCTCAAGTTAAAGGCAAGAGAAAAAATATGTCTTTTTTAAAACGAGATTTACAAACATTTAGCCTCAAAATTTTCGTCATCACTGGAAGAAAATGATTCCACTAAGGTCACTAGAAGTCATTAGATGTCCCACAAGTATGTGTTTTTTGCAGCATCTTAAAATGTCAACCGTAAATAGTAAAACTGCTTAGCTATTACTGAATCTCCAAAAGAAAGAACGTTACTTAACAATATATGCTGGACCTACAATGAACAATTAAAACGTTTATAATTTTCAGCATCTTAAAATGTCAACAATAAATTGTAGGAAGTCGTCGAACAATTTGTGTCAAAGGTGGTTTAAAAGATTATGTCACTACTTCTAATTTTAAAATAAGTTAATATAGAAGTATTTGTTTCAAAACGTTCAAAATATTACCTAAATTTCCGTTTCCTACCAAGACTATGCTAGGATGCTCCATAGTTCTGTAATGATAATCTGTCCATAACTTGGGAAGATATTATCTGAGAAATGTGATTATGTATACTATTTGACCATTATAAATTTTAGACTTTTAGCTTTTTATAAGAGGCAGGATGGTTAGTCCAGCAATGAAAATTTGGTTTTGTGTTTTCAAAACTCCTTTTATTTTTTAACATAGACTCCCGACAATGCCACATATTTTGTTCAGCAATGCCTTGATTCCAATATGAAAATAACTTTCTTGGAGGTCTGCAAAATATGCATCCACGATAGTTTTGACCTCCTTCTAAGTTGAAAATCTCTATCTTTACAAGAAGGTTTTGAGCTTAGGAAATAAACGGAAGTTGAAGGAGCTAAACCTGGTGCAGAAACAAGCCGAACTTTAAATCATTGATCTTAGCCGTTGCAATATGCGAGCCTATTCGAACGTGCATTATTTTAGTGGAAAACGTCTTCTTATACGCTAAAATGACCTCTTTTTGCTGTATGTTCTGGTGTAACTGTTCCACAAAGTAAGCGAAATATATACAATTTATAATTTGCTCTTTTGGGCATCAGAAGCCCTTTTATATCCCAGAAAGCTGGGCAACCAGGCTCCCTTCATTTTTTCGATTGCCCTTTTGTCTCGGCGCAGAAAATCGGTTAGGAAGTTTACATTCGAAGCCTTTTTGGTCGGGCGTAAGCAGTCGCGGCATCAATCTTTCTGAAAGCTTTTTCATGCCCTGTTCTTTGGTTATATTGTGCACCCGTTCCTTTGATATGTTTACCATAGTGGCAATTTCGCTCAATTTGAGTCCTCTGTCTGCCCACACTATAACATGGATTTTCATGGTCGTTTGAACTCAGTCACCATTTTTTTTACAGCCAAACTTGATGGAGTACTTTCCGCTAGTACACTTTCCATATGTTCAAGCATTTCTGCACTCTTCAAGCCTTTTAAGTAAACACAATAACAGCGCCATGTTCAATGTTGTCCATACATTTTTAAACATATAGGAAAGGAGTGCTTTCAACAGCTGATAAAATACCTAAAGGAGAAGTATTATATTTTCGGTCCTGCTAACTTAAAGATCATAGTTTCAAATTATGAACAAAATTTGCCTATCACAGCCTCCTCTGCGGAGGCTAATTGATCATCCCATCTGCGAAGCTGACGTATCTAATATATTAGTACTGTGAAATTTCTTACCAGTCAAACATTTTAACAAATAGAGCATTATATTTTTGTGAAGATAATGAAGGCTATTATAGAAATATTTTTTTAAGGTTGAACTTATTTAATTTTATTTTGTTTTAATTATATGTGTTTGTAGAAGCTAATTTTATGTTTTGCAAATTATTGTCTCGTCATAGCAATAAATGATGCCTTTAAAAATAAATTTTAGGTTAAAAATTAATTTTATAGAACCCAATCTCTCTCTCTCTCTCTCTCTCTCTCTCTCTCTCATACTCAAGTACACACACGCAAAACTATCCATGTCCACTCGAAACCGCACCAGACGTGTCAGAACGTAAAGCTCTGATCATCATCGTCACGGGGACTGACCTAAAAATGCTTCACTTTGTATTTTTATTGTTTGTGATTTATTTTTCTTCTATAATAGGAAACATATGAGTACTAGAAAAATGACATTAATTTCATTCTTCTCTAACAAAGTGTTCTGTTTTAGTGTTTTTGCTTCTATTTTCAGTATTAATATTTGTAAATTGTAGGTCTCTAACAGCCGTTTCATTTAAATGCTCGTGTAGAAGTCTATCTAAATAATAATTAAAATATTAACTCAGAAAAAGAGCACACGCCGCTGAAAGAGCAAAGCAACTTTTTCAATCCTTCCGTACGGTTGGTTTAGTGTGAAAGAACTTATGCGACAGAGCATAAAGTAGTGCTTACTAATGCCATGAATGACTTACGAAGGGTGAAAACGGACTTTCGACTTTAATTGTAGGTACATGAGTAACGTTGAACTGGAAAGGCCAGTAGCCATTCTCCTGAAGTTTTGCTTTAATAATCAGTTTCTGAAAGTAAGTCAGTCTTGGTGATTGAATATGGGTGGTCAGAACAAAAGCGTGCTGGGAATCAGTTCTGCACAATTACAACTATGCTAGTTACTGTAATTAATTTGTTTAAAAAAAGAAGTTTGGAAATGTAAATAAATAGACAACAATTTAAAAGCTCTTAAACTAAAGAGAAATTCACTTTCATAAAAATAAGAAGAATAAGAAAAAAAGTCACTTTATTGTGGTTAACTGATTTACAGCGAAAAAAAAAATATAGAATATGGAAAGAAATCAAAAATGATAAAAGGAAAAGTGTAGATGTAATCGTATGGATCAGCATTAACGTAATAGTTTTCAATATATTTATGTATTAAAATTGAGTTTTATTATTTGTTTGTACTAAGAATACGCTGAAAACCATGCATGTAAGTTAAGTTACTTCCCTTTAAACTGTAAAAACTGCAAAGGATGTAGGTTAAAAAAAAAAAGAGTTCGTTTTTAGAAGGTCATCTGTAAACAAGGTTGTCCTTTTAAACAAAGGTTTATTTCCGTTCTGGCAGGCTTCGCTTTAACTAAACTGCAGCCAAGGCTCATGAATGCCGCACCTGAATATAATTCTTAAACACTTGCCAGCGCTTTTTACATCTTTCTTTAACTGCGACTAAGTTTGAAGTGTTAGCAATAAATATGCCAAATAAACCTGCCTCAATGTCTTATAAGGTTTTTTATTTCTATGTTAAAATAAATTAATGGTGTTAATACAAATATGGTAAACAAGGCAAACATTTAATGCTGGCGAGGAAAGTCGAAAATGGTGGTACTATGTCGTATTGTTACAATTCAAAATCAATAACACAATAAAAGAAAATAAAAAACTATATTTAAATATAATCGTGGATTCTACTATTATGAAAATGTTTGAAGTACTAAATACACCTTAACTAGAAGAGTAACGAAGATTCTGGAATTCCAAGAATCTTTTTCGCACTGTGAAGAAATACTCTTCATTGGCTTCAAGGAGAGGAACACTATATTAAATGGGGAGTACTATGCTGGCCTACTGAACTGACTACGTGCTTACATCAAAAAGAAAAGGCGAGGAAAGCTGAGTGATGTGCGCCTTCTTCACGACAACGCGCCTGTACACACAGCTCTTGTTACAAAGAAAGATGTGAAGAAATGTGTCTTCAAGGAGACCAACCAATCACCCTACAGCTCAGATCTAGCTCCCAGTGCTATTTCTTTTCTCAAAACTCAAGAAGGACTTTCAAAGAAGGAAATTTAAGTGTGACGAACGAAGAAGTGATGGATGCTGTTCATGCCCATTTTGCAGACAAGACTTCTGACTATTTTGGGGGGAGGGATTGAAATGTTAATTCAAGGATGTGAGAAGTGTATTGCAACAAAGGGTAACGATATTGAAAAGTGAAATATAGTTTTTGTCTTTAGGATATCTAGAAAATGGATGGGTCGGAAACTTTTGAACCCACCCTCCTAAGTGCCCATTTCGGGATGCTTCTACTTAAAGGTTCTATTTCTTACTGATCTCATTTTTAACCTCGGGGTATCGTCGCTATCCCTACAATGAGATGATATTAATTGCATAAATCAAGGATCTTCTACTTTTTTTCCGCTCTGGAGGCATCGCAGCTGATGCGATAAGATTTGTACAGAAACAGAACGTCACCTGTTACTCATGCATACATTTTATATTTCCACGCTCGCGTAAGGAATCTGTGTCGGCAATGTAGCTGCTATTCAGAGACGCATATTGTCACTGTTAGGTTGGTTATCTGTTAATATATACAGTATTGCGTTGAATTTCACGGTCTACAATTCAGTTCATGAACTACAAAATAGCATACGAGAAGAAATTGGGAATATTTCATAAAGTAAACTGAGTCTAGCGGACTGTAAGGCCGTGGGAAGTTGAAGGAGAAGAATCCCATTGGACCAAGGCGTACAGGCCGGTAAATTCAGTTTACATAATTAACACCGACCGTGAAAGTCTACGTTCTACATATTTCATAAACTGAGCTGCAACTTGTAAATAAATATGTGTAGTTACAACCCCTGCCTCGCAGCAAATGGGGAACATTTTCAACTTCGAGTCACGACCGGGATTCAAACACCGAATCTTCAGCCTAACCTCCTTCGTGATTTGAATCTCGGCACTGCTATGAATTATTTCAAGACTGATTCTTCACTTCTAATTTATGACATACACATGGCTAGTGTGAACGAACAATTTGCATATTCTCAGCACCGTCTTTGAAAAAGGTAAGCTCTTTTCTGTACTGGCAAAGCGGGTGGGGAGTGCAGCTGTGCTTTATTGTCGTTTCTATTCTACTTCCGCGAGCACGGAAAGATAAAAAAGTTTGTAGTTATTTATTCAACTTGCCCGAGGTCTGGTTTGCTTCTGCCGTTAAAAGGGCATGTAAACGATTAATCTAAGAACTATGTTAATAAGATTATTCATTGCAGTTGATGTCGTTTAACTCTTCAGTTGTAACATGTTTTTAATCTAGACAAGAAGGAAATGTTCGGCGTTTTATCAAAATTAAAAAGAACGACTATGAAAACAACAAAGTAGACTCCAATCTAACTTCTGAAACAAATATATCTGGTGAATTAACTGCCTCTTATTTTTCTGTAAAATATGTAAGCCTAATCAATAGGCAATGAGATGGTTGATATTCCTATACTTGCCTTCTTTAAAGTAACTTCTGACTGCAGGCTTACCCTGCATAGGAAAATGAGCTCTATCGATGACCCACGCCATAAGAACAGGGCAGTTCTAAATATGTAGGTCTATTATAATACGATATTAAAAGGTCGCGCTGTGTGATCAGATATAGTACAGTATAATATGCAATGAATGTTAAAAATAACCATTCAAGGAATACAAACGATGATGCAATGCCGAAATTATTCCAGTTTCTACTTCAGGTGACTGGTCAGCTCAGTGCAAGCATTGCCGGCATTTTTATTAATAGTGTTTAACGCCCGTTTTTACTACTGAGGCACCACAGGCGGTGAACACTGATATACATGAGATGAAATGATATATTGGGAAATGATTTTTATAAGGAAGGAAACGTTCCAGGCCTAAGTTTAGGATACCTCCTCGACATTTACCATTTATGAGAACTGAGGAAAACCTGGTTCCAGGCCTAGTTTAGGGTGCCTCCTCGGCATTTACCATTAATGAGAACTGAGGAAAACCTGGTAAAAAAACCCCAGCCAGGGAGTACGGTCGTGGCGGGATTTGAACCCCAGACCTCCCGCTCACGAGTCCGCGCCTTAACGATCTCGGCCATCCGTGGGGGTATTGCCGGGAATGGTTCAGTGGTGGCTCTAGTACTATCACAACCCTTTTTTTTTCTCTTTTTATTGTTTTGAACCCCCTGTTGTAATGGAAGTATTGTTTTAATAGTAAGGCAGTATAAATTTCGGCATGGAAAATAATAAATTTTAAAACTTCTCTTAAAACATTGCATTAAAATAAGAAGCTGATTAATTATAAACAGCGTTTTAATGTTCAAATGATAAGTTTATGTCCATTTGACTGGTATTACAATGGAATGTTATGCTTTGAAAGTGAACTGTTTTCACTTCTCAAGCACATGTTTTTAGCACATATTTTGTCCCAGTCTTTCGTTATTTATTCCACAGACTAGTATTCGTACGTTCCTTATCTACGGAGAATCGAAAGTGAATGCACAACAAGCTCATCGTATATATCAGGAGAGATATTTACATAGACAACAACCAAATACATATGCTTTCCGGTAAAGACATATTTGTATACCGATGCATTTTAATACCATAAAATTAAATAAACGACATAACAAAGTAACTTCAGTTGTTTATTATTTCCATGGTAAAAAGAATAATTGAAACATGTTACTTCAATTGATTACATTGTTTACTTCTATGTGTACATGCTGTATACACTGTTATCATAACGTGAAAAGCTGAGAAAAGTGGGCTTATTTTTCATTAATATGCTATTCTGATTAATTAGAACTTCAACACAATCAGAATGATGGCTGTTGTATTAGATCTATCACACAATAGTAATTTGAACTGCGGTAAATATGCACTTAAAGAGTCATTTAGGGAATTTGGCCAATGCAGGATTTAAACGTATGTACTTCTGCATTTGCTGCTGTTGGTTCACGTCAAAATAATAATAAGCATCACCGACTCACAAGCTTTAGGCCTAAGGTCTGTTCCGGGTTCTCACGAACTGTTTCAATACTCAATTGCTCTTCAATAAAGAATGATCATATTATTTTTAACAACAATTATTTTCATTCATGCTCATAATTTTAAGGATCATTCTTAAAGTAGTCTCCGTTAGTCTCAGCAGAAAGCCAGTCTTCAAAGACCTATTGACAGGCTCTTCAGAAAATGGCTCAACAGCCTTCACCATTGCTTCTGATGATGAAAAATGGCACCAACAAAGGTGTTTATTAAATTTGGAGAAAAGGGAAAATCCACACTGGGCTCAATCTGGACTATACAGAGGATGAGGCATGCAGTTTGTGGCACCGAAACGTGGTATGTCTGACTTAGGCTTTTATGTATGAAGTTGATTATTGTGGTGTGAACAGTAGCTGCCTTTCCCTTCATGACGCCTTGGTGTGATGGTCTATCCCTTTAAGCTGTTAAATAGTAAAACATGTTCATATTTCCTTTCTCGTATCCTCAATACTTTCTGTATTGGATCTTAAAACTATTGCATAATCATTTTGACACTCATCAATTAAAGATTCAGCCAGTTTTCTCTTTCCAAACAAAATATATTTCATTGGTCCAAAGGCTTCTGATAATATTCAAAGCATTAGTTTCTTTCTTTCTATTGATATGGGTCAGATTCCACAACAGTTTTGTGGCTTTTGGGATTCCCAGCCCCAAAACATTCTACAGAGCCCTTGATTGGATACGTGGCTGGCTGAGCGGGGATTTGCTTGGAACCGGGAAGCACTCTGTTTACCGGAAATTCGATTATTCACAGCATTTTAAATTCCAGCGTATAGATTTGTACTGCACACCAAACCCAGTGGCATTTCGTGTATAAGATCGGGTTTTTCTGCACTCCAGTATTTGTTGTTTTGTGTCGCTGCATAGGCATGTAAATGAAATCACGCTTTTGCATTTAAAGAAATAAAAAATAAAAATAAACGCGGGTCAATACAGCGAACATTAACAATATTACTGCGCGGTTGCAATTACTGAACTACAGTTATCTTATAGGATTTTAATTTTAAAAGTTTAGTGGTATTCCAAGTCAAAGTTTGCGAAATCCGTGATTCCTGATTCCTGTGCAAGCTTTCTCAGAAATTTCTTTGGAGTTCGTTCTAACTTTTCATCAATGTCATCAAGTTTTTCCTCGATAAGAACACGGTGTTTCACTTTAGATTTCTTATCAAGAACAGATTCCACTTTCCAAAATCCATTTACAAGATTACGAACCGTTTCTCTGTGAGCGCATGAACAGCACAAAATCTGTCTATAAATCGCCGTCTCACTTCTCCATGTGAATTTCTTGTCACATAGGAATCACGCATTTTGATTCTGTGTGCTTAAGTGTAGGAACCTTTTGGTATAATAACAGCACTAACACACTATAACACTGAGACTTACAGCCTCACATTTTCAACTCCTGTGAGCACAAAGACTTCGCGTCAGCACACGGAGAGGCGGGAAAGTGGAGGAGGGAAACAGAACCGGTTAGAAACGGCAGGCAAATTCTCGTTAAGCCGGCCACACGTTCTAAAAAGGCTCTATAGTGAAAAATTGATGTTGTGTGTGTAGACAATGGAACAGACATATAAAGGAAATTAATTCTTCGTTTTCATTGAAACATTAGCAGCTATAACCCAGTGCCCTAATTAACTATAGTACCATCAACACTAATACACTGACAGGAAGCGCTCGCAAACTAAAATCATTCTCTCCTGTATAGCCTTGAAGAGTCGAGGATTTCGTGCGGCGTCAGTGCTTGGTCCTGCGTTATAACGGGCGAAGGTGATAACTTAACGCTCTCCGCCCTTCTTTTAACCTAGATTATAGGATAACCTATGCCAAAACTAAAGGAAAATTTTCCATTATAAAAGAAATGCAATTGTGCTACCTTAACCTCTTACTGTTTTCTTTATAGAGGACGTCTTAAGTTTGTCTCAAAAGTGAAAAGAATTTCAAAAAAATAAATAGTGGTAGAGAAAGTGAGAAGTCCAGGCAAGTTTTCCACGTAACAAAAGTTGACCCGAGGTGTTTTATTATGCGTTGAAAAGGATGAAACACCGGAGAGCCTGCACAATAAGATTTCGTTTTCATCTATGGTCTTGTATTCGACCAGAGACAATCGATTTACCCTTGACCTGAGGTCATATGACGCTGTTGAGCTAAGCCCTACCATCGCCAGAGTAGCCAGAGTTTAACACTGTATTTCACTTACGTACATCATTCTAGTAACTGTAATTCATCACAATCCTTTCAACCCTAAAATATGCACCATTTTACATATCTGACATCTATGTGCATTTATTATATATCAACGTGGTTTCGTGTAAAAATCAGATGGCAAATGTCAAATCCTCCGTCCATGATAAGACTAGAATGAGGTCAAAGGCAAACAGCTATCGTATAACGCAGCATTAAATAACAAATTTCTTTCAATGATTTTTAATAGTATCATAAAAAGTTGCTTTTAACAATTTGCATTTGGTTGTTTCATTCTCTAGTGCCATAAAACACGCATTACAATTAATTCGGGCGTTTGTTATGACAAAATATTTGCATGGATGTTCCATCACGTTTACTAAATTAAATGCATTAATTTTCTGGACACTCTGTACAGCGGCAACTGTGACAGATGTTACCCTAACAATGGCCTCATATATCTAGTATGTCTAACAGACCAAAAGAAAGAAACGAGGGAAAAGGAGAGAGGGAAGGAAGAGACAGTTACGCGGTTCACAATGTCTAGCCAAAATAGAAGCGGATGATTTTGTATTTCCGTAAGCTTTTTTGATTTCATCAACCCAAGGGAGAAAGGAAAAATTAAAAAAGGATTGTAAATACCACAAGTCTACAAAATGAAACTTTTTGAGAGCTGTAATATATTTTAAATGTGGTTCTAAACATTTCAGTAGCATTGGTTTTAAGAAAGACTTCCATTTTCTTCATTACATCAACCTTAAAAAGGAATGAGATTTCAGGCAAATTCCCTTCGAGGAATGCGCAAGTGTTACAAATGAAATTAAGAGTTTTTATTACCTAATTTCACTTTCCACATAGTGGTATATTCAAAACTTCAATAAAATCGTGTTCTTATGACCTGGAACGTTCTTCTCTTGGATTTTTTCTTGTTTGTTTCCATGGAACCCACATAGAGAACATCCAATAGTATCATTGATAAATTCCATCTTCCCTGTTATGTCCTTTCCATTTCTCGAATATCTTAATGAAGCCTCTCACCTTGATCTTTACTGACTACTCCCAACTTTTCCAAATTCGAAAATAGAGCGTGTAATTTGAGACTCGTGTTGAGAACCTTTGTAGCATGTTGTTCACAATTTTGGCATAATAAAGACGCTTACTATTTACTGGAAAATTTTCATTGACTTCTTTAAATGCATTTCAAGCTCATTTTCTTTTCTTTTTCGCGGACCTACAAAATTTCTTTCTTTTATTTTTTATCCAAAATAGCAAGAATTTTATTGGAGAAATATTTGAAAGTCCCCATCTTTTTCATGTGCTTTCACAACTTGTTTCATTGCACCAATACTACCACGGGTGGCCGAAGTAGTTAAGGCGTGGATTCGTAAGCGGGAGGTCTGGGGTTCGAATCCCACCAGTCCTCCTGACTGAGGTTTTTTCCAGGTTTTCCTCAGCCCTCATAAACGGAAAATGTCGGGGAGGCACCTAAACTTTGGCCTGGAACGTTTCCTTCCTTCCTTTAAAAGAATCCTTTCTCAATTTATCGCTTTATCTCATGTATCATTAGCGTTCACCGTCTGTGGTGCCTCAGTAGTAAACACGGGCGTTAAACACCATTAAAAAAAACACCAAGTTTAATAGAAAGAAGTGATAAAATGTTTTTGTTTAGGGTCTAATACCTATCCTTCATTATATTTTTACTACCTTGTTAACTGGTTCTAGTATTTTTTATTTTTGCTTTTGAACAACAAAGCAGTCACAGCTATAACAACAAGAACTAAGATTATTTGAGCTGCAACTTATTTCTATTATTCTCAACCGTATTCATGTAATAAACATAAGAAACTTAAAAGTATTCATAAGCAAAGATTCTTTCTCTGTTCTACTATACATTTAACCATTCTAACGACTGAATTCACATTACAAGATAGTGTAAGCAGATGGGCTGCTCTGGCACTTGTCTTAAAACAGTCAGCTAATTCTATATAAGTCCACTAGATGCCATTGGTTTTTTTTTTTTTTTTTTGAGTAGTGTTTAACGCCCGTTTTTACTACTGAGGCACCACAGGCGGTGGACACTGATGATACATGAAATGAAATGATAAATTGGGAAAGGATATTTTTTTTTTTTTTTTTTTTTTTTTTTTAAGGAAGGAAGCGTTCCAGGCCTAAGTTTAGGTACCTCCCCGGCATTTGCCAGTTATGAAGACTGAGGAAAACCTGGAAAAAACCCCAGTCAGGGAGGACGGTCCTGGCGGGATTCGAACCGCAGACCTCCCGCTCACGAGATGCCATTGGTGCAAGGGAATAATGGTTCATATTCGATCTCATAATTACAAACTGAGAATATAAAATTGCAACAAAAATAATACAGTCAAATACAGTTCATTGCTAATGACTATAAAATACTTATGACCCCGTGCACCGTTCTCGATCAATGTTTGAAGGCGGTCAAATCGATAATCAATGCGATTTTTCGCTGCATCGACAATGATGGAAGTTAAACGAGATAGTTGATTATGGTCAAATTTGACTGCGGGTGCTGACTCTGTTGATTGCGGTCGAGTTACACAAAATAGATGCCTGTTTCGATTTTCTTGAAGGTATTGAAGTAAAGATAATATACATGGATTTCTTAAATCGGAACTAGCGTCAAAACCGGATCATTGTGGAAAGAGATTGTCCTTTCGAAGAGTATGGGGGCAGGAAATTTGAAAAAAATTGTCGGCTATCAAAGGATACTGTGTGGTGGCTAGTAAATGAAACAACTGAGAGGTTAGAGTTTCCTACTAACCGTAATCACCGTTTCACCCATGAATAGAATTAAACACTTCATGACTCATGCTGTTTTAATAAATAGCGATTTATTTATTTATTTGGTAATTAGAACTCGCTGGTGTCATATTGAAATGCACGGCTAAATCATCCCATGCCTTCTTCTTTTCCTTTAAAGAACACGAATCAGTATTTATTTTCCCGTTTATTGGAATATGAGATAATTACTTTCAACAGATCTCATGTTGAGACAATTTTGTATATCTTTATTTGTTTTCCATTTTCGTTTACCTATATAAGGTAATCGAACACAAAGCGATATAAACAAGGGGATTGCACTTCAACCTCTTCGGTTATAGAGTTAGATGCTTTCCTTTAAGTAATTATCGTAGAATTGTGATCGTTCAGCAAACTAGTGCCCAGTCAGCTGATGGCGGTTTTTTGTTAAACGAAAGTTATGTCGCATCGCAGATACTGCGGTCAAGTTTGATAACATTTCAGTAACCCTCAGTCAGTATGGATTTGATCAAGAATGGTGCATATGGCCATTAAACATTAAAACAGCTAAGTCACTAAACACCTGTATACTCTATTAGTAACACGCAAATTTCACGTCTTTTTGGTATGTAGTATTGTTGTATCTCAGCTTTGTTTATGTTCAAATTACATTCATCTGATCTAAGAAGATCAGTTTGAACACGTAGACAAAACACTGAGAAGCGCTTTTGAGCTTCTGTCAAAAATATTGACATTTTTTTAAAGTAATTTTTTCATTTTTTAAAGATTTTAATCGCATTATATCGTAGCGCCATAACCAAACGCAGTTCTGAGGTATCTTTTTTCAGACTGCTGCATTAACAAAGATCATGAAGATAAGAAATAGCGCATTTAATAAGGGAATTCTCAATAGAATGCAAAGATCAAAGATTCGTTTCTTCTTATGCATGTACCTAGATTTTTACGTAAAGATGAACTCTTACCTCATTTTAATGGGTAATACGCACCACCAGAGGATTCGGAGGATGTGTTTGTGGAACGTCACTACAAATATAATATAATATCCCTAAATCTAACAACAAAACTGGAAATAAAAATGTTGAGTAGCCTCATTAGTATGGTAAACAGGTAAGGAAAAAGATTCTTCCTTCTATCAAATCAATAAAAGCTCCATAGTATTCCCGTACTATTCTAAACACGATGACATTTTCCCAACTGAATATCAAGTGGAAAAGGTTGAAAACATACTGACAATGGGTTTCTTTTATCCCATAGTCAAAGTCAGCACAACTCCAGAAACTGTCAGTTATTCAATGCAACTAAGATAATATAGACATTGTAAACAAGATGACTAGGCAATATATCATAAGAGCTTCATCTGCAAAATTGCCTATTATCTAATATATCCTTAACTTGCAAGTAATAAATGCATTCATAATATTGAAATCTATCCCAAGAGCAACTATCAAATGAAATATATGTATACTTTGTGTGTGTGTGTGTGTGTGTGTGTGTGTGTGTGTGTGTGTGTGTGTGTGTGTGTGTGTGTGTGTGTGTGTGTTTTATTCAGCGGTTTGCAGAACTTAAATTGAGCACATGAAAAGCAGTCCTTCAAAAATTCACATGCTTCCGATAAGTAAAATCAAACAAACCTTTGGCGATGGGAATTAAGACAGTTTTATAAGACCAGTAAACGGTGGTTTGTAAGAAAATGCTTTGTGGGAAAAGCACCAAAAACTATAATGCTTATCAGCATCTTACATGCCTATTGAACAGCTCTATACTTATAAAATTATACTCATGATACTTATTTTTTTTTTGTGTTTAAACATAGAAATATGTACTTTTCTACACAAATTTTGTTAATTTTTTTATTAATTTATTTTCTATATTTTAACTGATTATCCATAGATACAGACAAAGTGTGTGAACTGTAAGTTATTTATATTACTGAAACAATTAAGATTTAACAGTATAGCATTTTGGTCAATGTGACCCTTTTGGGCATTGTAAGTAAAGTGAACCTCCCGGGGTCATAGTGTAAAAAATTTAGTGTAAGATTGGTAATACTGCTTAAGTGCCTAGTAGTAGTGGTAGTAATAGTATTAGTATTAGTAGTAGTATTAGTAGTAGTAGTAGAGGTAGTAGTGATAATAGTAATAGAAGTGGCAATAATAGTACTTGCAGTAATAGTAATAGTAGTAGTAGTAGTAGTAGTAGTAGTAGTAGTAGTAGTAGTAGTAGTAGTAGTAGAGTAGTAGTAAAAGTAGTAGTAATGGTAAATGTAATAGTACTAATAATAGATGTAATAGAAGTAGTAGTAATAATAATACAAATAGTAGAAGTAGTAATAGTAATAATAATAATTTTATAAGTATTATTAGTAGTGGGATAGTAATAATAGTAGTAGTAGTAGTAATAGTAGTAATAGCAGTAGCAGCAGTAGTAATAATATTAATAGTAGTGGTAGAAGTAGTAGTAGTAGTAATAGTAATATAAATGGCAGTAGTAGTACTGTAATACTAGTAGTATAAATAGTAGTAGAAATAGTAATAGTAGTAGTAGCAGAGTAGTAGTAGTATTAGCAGTAGTAGTAGTATTAGCAGTAGTAGTAGTAGTATAAGTAGTAGTAATTGTATAGTAGTAGTAGTAGTAGTAGTAGTAGTAGTAGTAGTAGTAGTAGTAGTAGTAGTAGTAGTAGTAGTAGTAGTAGTAGTAGTAGTAGTAGTAGTAGTAGTAGTAGTAGTAGTAGTAGTAGTAGTAGTAGTAGTAGTAGTAGTAGTAGTAGTAGTAGTAGTAGTAGTAGTAGTAGTAGTAGTAGTAGTAGTAGTAGTAGTAGTAGTAGTAGTAGTAGTAGTAGTAGTAGTAGTAGTAGTAGTAGTAGTAGTAGTAGTAGTAGTAGTAGTAGTAGTAGTAGTAGTAGTAGTAGTAGTAGTAGTAGTAGTAGTAGTAGTAGTAGTAGTAGTAGTAGTAGTAGTAGTAGTAGTAGTAGTAGTAGTAGTAGTAGTAGTAGTAGTAGTAGTAGTAGTAGTAGTAGTAGTAGTAGTAGTAGTAGTAGTAGTAGTAGTAGTAGTAGTAGTAGTAGTAGTAGTAGTAGTAGTAGTAGTAGTAGTAGTAGTAGTAGTAGTAGTAGTAGTAGTAGTAGTAGTAGTAGTAGTAGTAGTAGTAGTAGTAGTAGTAGTAGTAGTAGTAGTAGTAGTAGTAGTAGTAGTAGTAGTAGTAGTAGTAGTAGTAGTAGTAGTAGTAGTAGTAGTAGTAGTAGTAGTAGTAGTAGTAGTAGTAGTAGTAGTAGTAGTAGTAGTAGTAGTAGTAGTAGTAGTAGTAGTAGTAGTAGTAGTAGTAGTAGTAGTAGTAGTAGTAGTAGTAGTAGTAGTAGTAGTAGTAGTAGTAGTAGTAGTAGTAGTAGTAGTAGTAGTAGTAGTAGTAGTAGTAGTAGTAGTAGTAGTAGTAGTAGTAGTAGTAGTAGTAGTAGTAGTAGTAGTAGTAGTAGTAGTAGTAGTAGTAGTAGTAGTAGTAGTAGTAGTAGTAGTAGTAGTAGTAGTAGTAGTAGTAGTAGTAGTAGTAGTAGTAGTAGTAGTAGTAGTAGTAGTAGTAGTAGTAGTAGTAGTAGTAGTAGTAGTAGTAGTAGTAGTAGTAGTAGTAGTAGTAGTAGTAGTAGTAGTAGTAGTAGTAGTAGTAGTAGTAGTAGTAGTAGTAGTAGTAGTAGTAGTAGTAGTAGTAGTAGTAGTAGTAGTAGTAGTAGTAGTAGTAGTAGTAGTAGTAGTAGTAGTAGTAGTAGTAGTAGTAGTAGTAGTAGTAGTAGTAGTAGTAGTAGTAGTAGTAGTAGTAGTAGTAGTAGTAGTAGTAGTAGTAGTAGTAGTAGTAGTAGTAGTAGTAGTAGTAGTAGTAGTAGTAGTAGTAGTAGTAGTAGTAGTAGTAGTAGTAGTAGTAGTAGTAGTAGTAGTAGTAGTAGTAGTAGTAGTAGTAGTAGTAGTAGTAGTAGTAGTAGTAGTAGTAGTAGTAGTAGTAGTAGTAGTAGTAGTAGTAGTAGTAGTAGTAGTAGTAGTAGTAGTAGTAGTAGTAGTAGTAGTAGTAGTAGTAGTAGTAGTAGTAGTAGTAGTAGTAGTAGTAGTAGTAGTAGTAGTAGTAGTAGTAGTAGTAGTAGTAGTAGTAGTAGTAGTAGTAGTAGTAGTAGTAGTAGTAGTAGTAGTAGTAGTAGTAGTAGTAGTAGTAGTAGTAGTAGTAGTAGTAGTAGTAGTAGTAGTAGTAGTAGTAGTAGTAGTAGTAGTAGTAGTAGTAGTAGTAGTAGTAGTAGTAGTAGTAGTAGTAGTAGTAGTAGTAGTAGTAGTAGTAGTAGTAGTAGTAGTAGTAGTAGTAGTAGTAGTAGTAGTAGTAGTAGTAGTAGTAGTAGTAGTAGTAGTAGTAGTAGTAGTAGTAGTAGTAGTAGTAGTAGTAGTAGTAGTAGTAGTAGTAGTAGTAGTAGTAGTAGTAGTAGTAGTAGTAGTAGTAGTAGTAGTAGTAGTAGTAGTAGTAGTAGTAGTAGTAGTAGTAGTAGTAGTAGTAGTAGTAGTAGTAGTAGTAGTAGTAGTAGTAGTAGTAGTAGTAGTAGTAGTAGTAGTAGTAGTAGTAGTAGTAGTAGTAGTAGTAGTAGTAGTAGTAGTAGTAGTAGTAGTAGTAGTAGTAGTAGTAGTAGTAGTAGTAGTAGTAGTAGTAGTAGTAGTAGTAGTAGTAGTAGTAGTAGTAGTAGTAGTAGTAGTAGTAGTAGTAGTAGTAGTAGTAGTAGTAGTAGTAGTAGTAGTAGTAGTAGTAGTAGTAGTAGTAGTAGTAGTAGTAGTAGTAGTAGTAGTAGTAGTAGTAGTAGTAGTAGTAGTAGTAGTAGTAGTAGTAGTAGTAGTAGTAGTAGTAGTAGTAGTAGTAGTAGTAGTAGTAGTAGTAGTAGTAGTAGTAGTAGTAGTAGTAGTAGTAGTAGTAGTAGTAGTAGTAGTAGTAGTAGTAGTAGTAGTAGTAGTAGTAGTAGTAGTAGTAGTAGTAGTAGTAGTAGTAGTAGTAGTAGTAGTAGTAGTAGTAGTAGTAGTAGTAGTAGTAGTAGTAGTAGTAGTAGTAGTAGTAGTAGTAGTAGTAGTAGTAGTAGTAGTAGTAGTAGTAGTAGTAGTAGTAGTAGTAGTAGTAGTAGTAGTAGTAGTAGTAGTAGTAGTAGTAGTAGTAGTAGTAGTAGTAGTAGTAGTAGTAGTAGTAGTAGTAGTAGTAGTAGTAGTAGTAGTAGTAGTAGTAGTAGTAGTAGTAGTAGTAGTAGTAGTAGTAGTAGTAGTAGTAGTAGTAGTAGTAGTAGTAGTAGTAGTAGTAGTAGTAGTAGTAGTAGTAGTAGTAGTAGTAGTAGTAGTAGTAGTAGTAGTAGTAGTAGTAGTAGTAGTAGTAGTAGTAGTAGTAGTAGTAGTAGTAGTAGTAGTAGTAGTAGTAGTAGTAGTAGTAGTAGTAGTAGTAGTAGTAGTAGTAGTAGTAGTAGTAGTAGTAGTAGTAGTAGTAGTAGTAGTAGTAGTAGTAGTAGTAGTAGTAGTAGTAGTAGTAGTAGTAGTAGTAGTAGTAGTAGTAGTAGTAGTAGTAGTAGTAGTAGTAGTAGTAGTAGTAGTAGTAGTAGTAGTAGTAGTAGTAGTAGTAGTAGTAGTAGTAGTAGTAGTAGTAGTAGTAGTAGTAGTAGTAGTAGTAGTAGTAGTAGTAGTAGTAGTAGTAGTAGTAGTAGTAGTAGTAGTAGTAGTAGTAGTAGTAGTAGTAGTAGTAGTAGTAGTAGTAGTAGTAGTAGTAGTAGTAGTAGTAGTAGTAGTAGTAGTAGTAGTAGTAGTAGTAGTAGTAGTAGTAGTAGTAGTAGTAGTAGTAGTAGTAGTAGTAGTAGTAGTAGTAGTAGTAGTAGTAGTAGTAGTAGTAGTAGTAGTAGTAGTAGTAGTAGTAGTAGTAGTAGTAGTAGTAGTAGTAGTAGTAGTAGTAGTAGTAGTAGTAGTAGTAGTAGTAGTAGTAGTAGTAGTAGTAGTAGTAGTAGTAGTAGTAGTAGTAGTAGTAGTAGTAGTAGTAGTAGTAGTAGTAGTAGTAGTAGTAGTAGTAGTAGTAGTAGTAGTAGTAGTAGTAGTAGTAGTAGTAGTAGTAGTAGTAGTAGTAGTAGTAGTAGTAGTAGTAGTAGTAGTAGTAGTAGTAGTAGTAGTAGTAGTAGTAGTAGTAGTAGTAGTAGTAGTAGTAGTAGTAGTAGTAGTAGTAGTAGTAGTAGTAGTAGTAGTAGTAGTAGTAGTAGTAGTAGTAGTAGTAGTAGTAGTAGTAGTAGTAGTAGTAGTAGTAGTAGTAGTAGTAGTAGTAGTAGTAGTAGTAGTAGTAGTAGTAGTAGTAGTAGTAGTAGTAGTAGTAGTAGTAGTAGTAGTAGTAGTAGTAGTAGTAGTAGTAGTAGTAGTAGTAGTAGTAGTAGTAGTAGTAGTAGTAGTAGTAGTAGTAGTAGTAGTAGTAGTAGTAGTAGTAGTAGTAGTAGTAGTAGTAGTAGTAGTAGTAGTAGTAGTAGTAGTAGTAGTAGTAGTAGTAGTAGTAGTAGTAGTAGTAGTAGTAGTAGTAGTAGTAGTAGTAGTAGTAGTAGTAGTAGTAGTAGTAGTAGTAGTAGTAGTAGTAGTAGTAGTAGTAGTAGTAGTAGTAGTAGTAGTAGTAGTAGTAGTAGTAGTAGTAGTAGTAGTAGTAGTAGTAGTAGTAGTAGTAGTAGTAGTAGTAGTAGTAGTAGTAGTAGTAGTAGTAGTAGTAGTAGTAGTAGTAGTAGTAGTAGTAGTAGTAGTAGTAGTAGTAGTAGTAGTAGTAGTAGTAGTAGTAGTAGTAGTTGTTGTTGTTCACAATGATCTCAGTATAGCGAGATCTTGAAACTGCATATGGCAAAGGTGTAAATGCTAATGGTCTTAAAAGTTGGAAACATTAAGTGGCTATTAGTAATAAATAAGATAATCACTGCTTGAGGCCTCAATATTTCTTTTTCCTGTACCATAGTAGGTGTCCTTCGCATTAATAAACAGTTGTTTTGTAATAGATTGTATGACGCAGTTTATGCTTGCCACTAGAGGTGACACGATGTTTCCCAATTTCTACAGAATATTACGCAACATGCGGTAAATCTCTGAAGAATTTATAAAGACCTAGAACACAAAGAAAAAATATCGTACAACAAACATATGGTCAATTTCGCGTAGTTCTTAGTATCTGTTATTCTGCACTGATAAACAAGCCATAGGTATTTCTACTGTTTTAAACCAGTGCTATGTGTTGTTTGTAGCCAAAGTCTTCTGTCGTCTGCCACAGTTGCCATAGAACTGCAGGCAGAACTTCCACAATAATCATGAATGAGCTGGACGAAAACCCTGAACAGTTTGGCAGCAGTTTAGCGTTAGTTAACATGAGCTACTATAATTTGGAACATATTAATCGGTTATTTTATTTTACCTAAAATATTTACAGGAACATTATACTGTGACTTTTTGATCGGCCATTTTAATGTTTTGTTGAAAGAAATTGCACTAAACTTAATGTGATCTGTGTTTCTCATGCATATTGAGACTCTGCCTCG
Source organism: Metallyticus violacea (assembly GCA_030762175.1). Taxonomy (NCBI): domain Eukaryota; kingdom Metazoa; phylum Arthropoda; class Insecta; order Mantodea; family Metallyticidae; genus Metallyticus; species Metallyticus violacea. Next base: position 137,875,784 of record CM060833.1, read on the forward strand.
TTTTCTGATTTTGGAGCAATTCTAGGTCAGTGCTTACCACATAAATGAATCCGATATTTCTGTCTGCTTGCTCAATCCAGTGAATTTCTACATTTGGGCTCATTTAAATCGCATTCTGTGTTCCAGAGCTATTAATAATCACAAGTACACTGAACTAGAATATCAAGCAGTTACTTTGTATTTGGGAGAGAAGATGACAGTCCATGATGCGGTGCTTGGAAGTTATGGTGGTCATGTGAGCACTTTCAGTAGAACTAAGAGTGAGTGAGCTATCATTAACTAATAAGCTAAGCGAAATTTACCACATTTCTATGTTGAATTTTTGCTTTTTTCAAGGTTCTAAATTTCCCAAATGTTTCACACGCTAGGCAACACTTGTATACTTTTGTTTTCCTTGAGCAATGAGAAACTGATTGATTATTTTGCTTTATTGTTGCAGTAAGTGAAATTAAACGTCTGTGTCATAGGGCGAGATGAAACAACTGTACTTTCTAAACTTTATTTCCATCTCAGAAAGTAGCAACTCTTCTAGATGCGATCATCTTCACAAGATAAAAGGAAATGCGATCTAACGCCTCTACAAACTATCAACTCACCTGCTATGATTCTCTTCCCCTAAGCCTAGTTTCCTCGCATTACTGTTATTGTTGGTCTCAACTACAGCCGTCGTCCTGAGCTTGCCCGTGGTTGCACCACCACCCGACTCCACGGACTCTTGACCGATCAACACCTCGGTCCGACCGTTGGCGAAAGGTGAACTCGCTCTCACCCTGGTACTACTAGCACTTGCAACACTACTCTGCACTACAGCACCACTACTAACACCACCACTAGCACCACTCTTATTCTTCTGCACTACGTCCTCGGTCAGGTCCTGCTTCAGCTCGATCTCGGCCGCCGAGTCGGGCTCCTCTGTACTGCTGGTGTTGGCGACGGCGTGCCCGTTGCAAGAAGATACTTTTATGCCTCTGCCGGGCACATTGGCACCAGATCGCCGCGGGGGCGTCACAGAAACTGCTATCGCTTGTTGCTGCGGTTGCTGTTGTTGGGAAATTGCAATGCTGTTGCTGTTGGCTGGGGGTATGGAAGTGACGTAGATAGGACTGCTCTCGATGAAGCCGTTCAGCTCCTGTTGGTGCTCTGTGGCCGGTATCTGTTGATTCAGCTGAAACAGTATCCAGCAACGCCCCTTTAGAACAGATTTGTATCAATGTACAGTAGCAAGGCGCAGGAATGAGCTAGAAACAACTTGTAAATGATGCACTTTGACTACTTGTCAAAGTTTACAATAATGGACACACTATTTTAGAAATGCAAACGTAAATAGTGCATGCCTAAAATCTGCCAAAGCAGATAAACTTTCCAGTCATTTGTGGCGAAGTACGAAGTGAAACAATACTTAATGTCTATTCTTAGATTCTCAAAGAACAAAAGAAGAAACAGCGTTAGTGAATACAGAATTCTCTGTTCAATAAACCTCTTCGTGATTTTACCATTATTTCACTAACAATCAGCATCAGAAAACAAGCAAATAAATTAAAAGTTAATATTTTATTTAGTCTTAGTTGTTTAAACACTGCGCACTATTGATTTACAGCAGCAAAAATCTATGTTTAAATTCCCTAGTCAATAAGGTAGACACTCGGATTGGATTAATCAGAAGACTTTCCGGTACTTCAGCCGTACTTAAGAGCTGGCCGTTTGTGCTTATGCCTGCAATGGAGGCACCTCTAGGAGAAATAAGATGAGGCAAAAAGATGGTTACCCAATTTTGATTCTAGATAGATAATCCCGACCTGATGAAGATCCCTCTCCAAGAAATTCGAGCTCCCACATCAGACGTCGTGGCAAAAATCTTCCTAAAGTGCAAACCACTGTCACACCACACACAGCATCAACACATTTCGGCCGTCACTTTCGATAACAGAGTCAACGAAATGAAATGGGGCAAATTGCGAGAGCGAAGACTAGTTGAACGTCCCAGCATTGGTTTAAGCGACTAGAGTAAACCATGTAAAACCCCAGGTCAAGATGCATAGATGCGAGTCCAAAACATTGCTACCTAAGCTTTCCCGTTCAAAATATTCTATGAAATTTATCATTTAGATACTTTTCTATTTATTTTTCAGTTATCCGTTATATACATATAGTGGTTTTCGAATTACGATATTACTCATTACACCATTCCTGACGGATAACATATACATTATGAATGGGTTTGTTTTGCAGCTATATCTATAAATATACGGGACTATTGACTATTGTCTCCGTAGAACAGAAAGTACCTATATAATAAATGACATAATTTAAACTTCGGTCGCAAGTATGTTCTTATTTACTCTTCCTTTTCGAAAAAAAAAAAAAATAATATCTGTTAAACTCAATCAATGAAAGTAAACATGAGTATTTTCTTCCTTGAAGTTTAACTTCAGTGTGCCTAGAAGAGTTCCTTGTTTAATAATCTCCCGCTGATCAGGATACGACGGTTGTTCGATCAGCTGTGTAAACTCAAAACGTGCTTATTTTCAGTTTCTTTGGCAACGGAGTGAATGTTGAGGGATGATGTACATGGCTGTAAACGGGTGCAAAGCTTTGCCTGAGTTTCAGAGCCCTTTTCAGCTTAAATTTGTAAACAAGTGCTAAAATGCAGAAACAGAAGTTTTCTCTATCAACAAAATATTACTTTTGAAAGTGCATCGCCCGCAGAAACTAAGGCAAAGATGGACAAACATTACGGCGAATCTACACCTTTGCTTAGAATGCTGTTAAAATGATTTGGTGAATTATATGTAGCCGAATAGCACAAGCGATGTGCTCTGTAAAGGTAACGATTGAGAATACATACCACACGCTGTTGAGCGATTGAAGGGAGATTGCTAAAGCTGTGGGCATTTTCGCACATCTGGTGCTTAATATTTTGCACATCATTTGCAAAATGGGGTAGATGCAGCGTTTGCTATAGATTGTTTAAATGACATCCAGGTAAATTTCGGAAACATGTGAAAGTCGATGAAACGTGAATCTGCTATTATACAACGGAGCAGTCTAAAACAGTGTGTTGCAACAGGAGAAAGAGCTCCTTTTAAGGCAAAAACATTCCTCAGCAGGAAACATGATGACTACTGTGTTTTGGGATTGCCATCGCTTAATTTTAAGGTGTAATTTTAATTGACTGTTTGAGAAATATCAAAACCATAGCCGGTGAATATTACGATATGCTGTTGCTTGGGGATCCCTCCCCGAGATCAGGGGAATATACACAGAGGTCTGTGCAGCCCAGGATTTGTTTTCCATTTAGGACGGTACACAGAGGCTAAACCGACCCGCCTTTCGGCCGTAGACGATCTCGTCGCCCAAGCGCGCTAAGCGAACTTTTAGCTACCATGTTCTCACTGCTGGATAGGTCACACTTTAGTATAGACCTACTCAATTTAAGAAGTGGGTCATCCCAGTATTAAGGTAGCCACCACCCACCCCACGACAGCAGGATTCAGGTAACCTCCTGCCCACAGGGTACACGCCAGAGCCACTCCCCTGAGACACACCGCTCCCGCGAGTACTCATTTACCATGAGTTACGGGACCACTGCCACGCTGAGTCCAGTTCATCCGGCCAGCTACCCAACGCGAGGAGCTCGAATAAGTTCAGCCCGCTACTTCTAGTAACGTCAGGAGTACCACGGGTACTCAGGGTCCGCAGAACCCGCACCTGGAGCATCTGCAGAGCAACGATCGACGTCGCGCCCTCCCCTTAAGGGAAAATGATGGCGGGTGTAATTTTAATTGACTCTTTGGGAAAATATCAAAACCATAACGGTGAATATTGTGCTACTGAAGCAATTAAAAGATATCATAAAGAAGAATCGATCTTATTTCCAAGGATAATGTCCTGTTCTACCATGATAACGCGCCAGCACACAAATATGCGATTGCGACCTCATAATTACTGGGTAAGGTATAAACTTCTTCCTCATTCCCCCAACCCTCCGAATTTGGCCACCTCGAACTATTTCCTCTTCTCCGACATAAAAAAGCAGGAAGGAAATATTCAAACGATGAGGTAGCCGAAACAAAAGCGTATTTTGCAGAGCTGAATACGGATGGGACAAACAAATTAGAAAATCGCTGAAATACATGTATATGTTTGAAAAAGAGATTATGTTGAGAAATAAAATTATTTTTTCAAAAAAATGTTACGGGAGTATTTAAATGGTGTTTAACGCCGGTTTTTACTGCTGAGGTTTGTACCGACTTATGGAACAACTTTCATACAGGCATTTTGAAATAAAGTCAATTAACTCTTTTGACACGGTGCAATATCTTGCGTAGCTACTGAAGTAAGATACAGCAGTTGAGGAACTTCCGGTACATGGTTCCGATTGGTTAAGTATCGCTACCAGTCCTACAAACCTCTGATGCTATGTATTTAATTATTAGCTCTGGTAACTATTTACAAACTTCACCAGTAAAATTTTAGCACGATAATCTTGTCTCCACTTTTCAGCGAATTTCCTTTTACAATATCAGTAGGACCTACACATGCTTCCGCCATGGGGTCTCTTTGTATTGAACTTGATTGCACTCTACAGAGAGCAACATGTGCGTAAATTACTAACAGTTAAAATGCATATTAAAGTATTCATAGGCTCTCAAAATTATTATAGCGCTCACTGATACGATTTTCTAAATGGAAACTAGCGATTATTAAAGTTAAACTGTAATTTCCTTTAGGGACTACTGTGTGTAACATCAGGGATTTTTAATAATGTTTAACGCACATTTTAACTACTGAGGCATCACAGGTGATATATGAAGTGAAATGATAAATTGGGAAAGGATTTTTTTCTAAGGAAGGAAGCATTCCTGGTCTAAGTTTGTGTATCTCCCTGGCATTTACCAATTATGAGGACTGAGGAAAACCTAAAAAAACTTAGTTAGGGAGGATGGCCTGGTGGGAAATGAACCCCAGACCTCCTGCTCACAGGTCCGTGCCTTAACTACCTCGGCCACCACTTGCGGTATCACCAGTCGTCCTGGAACCATTGAGAAAAAAACTATTCCATATGTTTATATTTACGTTAGGATAAAAGTAACAGCAAAGAGATAGTAAGGTAAAGATTATAAAGTTTTTGATTGGAAGGAAGAAACCAGCAAAGTTATACAGGCAATTTCATATCTGCATTTCAACTTTTCTCGTTGTAACACAGGTGATGTTCTTGTAGAAGTATGCTGCAATGGAACAGAAATATGTATCATAGGAAACAAAGCATTTCGTGAATGCCAATCCAAAATATTCATCTAATGGAATATCAATTAAATATTGAATGTAAAGAATTACAGCGAGTTACTGAGTGAATGGTAATAATATAGAGTTTATTGTTGATTTGTTTTATTTACGGACGCTCTTTAACATTTCAGGTCATCAGAGTTCCATTCAACTCAGGGCGTGAAACGGCCGACAAATTTTGCTCAGAGGCCTCTTCTTTCAGGCTTGAGATTCTTTATGTGCCATAAATCTACGACATGGAACCCACGGCTTTACCTCCCTTCCGAAGAAAGCCATACTTAGGATTTTTACTTTCGAAAAAATCCATCGATCCTGGCCGGGATCGAACCCGCGATCTTGGGTTTAGGAGGTTACCACTGCACCACTAGGACTGTCAATAATATAGAATGGTGCAAGATATTGTTGAAGGCAATGCAGATATGATATTCATCTTAATATTCAATGGAGCTAAGGATTACTATCAAACAGAGTTCTATTCTAAAGCCAGTATGTAAAAAATAAAAGGATTTAATTTGCTTTTAATATAATTTTATTATATCGTGCTTTCAAAGTACAGATATAACATGGTTTGCTTCTCTATAGTTGACAAGTACTTACATGTAATTGGTTCAAAGTAAATAATTGCAATAGTTAATTTTTCGTTGTTCTTAGAGCACTAAACAAGCTAAACAATCATTAATATATTGTTCTAATTGCAGTTGAAGTGGAATTTTCAAAGATAATTTCAAACATGTTCATATTCACTTGTTAAATACTTTGTCCTGAGAAACAAACCGAATCCTTTATAAACGATATCACAATTAAAAACAGGATTAAGATATTTTGGCTCAGATAAACTTCGTCATGTTTGCTTAAAATTATTTGCACTACTCTTGAGAACATTTATAGTTATGGCCGCATGCGGTCCAGGAGTCCTATAAGTGCGCACACAATTTATTTTCTGTCTTTTGTCATGAAGGAATGTGCATTAAAAGTTAGATCTGCATATCGTCTTTAACTTGATATACCTACTATTGAAGCAAATGGAGATAATTTGCTGTGACACTCCAATCTTATAATTACTCCACATAAGGTGTTTTAGCATTAAGAAAACTCAATTATTTCTTTATAAATCTGGTAACTCAAGTAGTCCTTTGAAATTATAACAATGTATTTTAGACCAATCAGATTGAAGTTTATTCATTGAAACTAGACAGAGAATATGGTAGTATTAAAGTTTTGATAGTAACAGCGTGTTCTCGTTGCTCCTTTAGAGATAATGAAACCTCGAAAAATAACAGGATATATTACTTTGACCGATTATAGTAAAATGTTCCACATAGCATTTAAGAAAAGTACGTAAAAACCCACCAACCCTTACGGGAATTAAGCCCAGATCCTCGCGTTGATAATGGACATGTTGGCGCATATTATTTATAAAATGTGTTTCTCATTTAGATACCAGTCGAATCAGCAGCTATTTAGGCCCACATTATGTCTTCTATAAGTAAATGTTTGGCGCTGGTTTCTGGTACGCTGTCAAGAATACAGGCGGGTTCTGGAAGGGTAGGATACTTTTCAATTCATCCTTCTTACCGTAAGAATGTGCTCACATTCCAACCTACCACCTGCTTACTGTCAATGCCAGTATTCTGTGAATGGTTTGACAATGTAGACGAAAAGTCGCACATCTACCTCTTTTGTGTATTAAAAAGAAGGGGGGAACATGAGTAAGAATGAAAATATGGTCAAAAATATCACAAACATCCATCCCTTCCTGCAGATAAACCAGTAAATGACGTTGTAGTAAACTATGGAAATTCAATTAAAAATACCCAACATATTTCCGTATTATTTTCTTCCCAGGAAAGTTTGCCTTTCACTCGGACACGGTCCACAATTATCCATTCAGAACTTTTGTTCCAATGCATATAAGAAAAGGGACAATAACAAATACGCACAAAGACTTAAATTAAAAACAACTATTTATTTAGCACATACTGGGTGTTCATAAACACACCGCGTTAGTTTCAGAGATTGTAAAGGAGTTTGACATAAGCAATGTGGGATAGAGAATCAATGTCCACGAAGAAAATTAACGAAGTAATTTAGAGATAAAGACGTTGAAATTTACGCTTATAGGTAAGCGTAAAAAAGAAATGGGGTGACAATTTGCCGTAGAATATCTCCAAATTTACTTTGCGAGCGAGGAAATCTCAGTGTTCAAGAATCACTGCTAAAAGTGTGATAATAACCATGTATACTATTTCAGTTAGTAAATATCTAGAGCTTTTTATTATTGGATGTCGTACAATATGACAACATTTTTTAGAATAAAATGGTGAATAAAGTTGTGTAGCCTTTCGATTCTCTGACTTTATGTGGCTTTTATCTTAAAAAAACTAATCAAAAAGGAGCATCTGGGGGAACATCTTCTTTATTTCTCAAGAAAAACCTGCATACTTTAAGTAGGCGCCAAAAATGTTTATAAGAAGGCTTGATTAATTAGATGAACGAGTGAATTTTTAAATGCGTTTTTAATGATAGTTTTTTTTTAATTAATAGTAACATTTATATAAAAATGAGCGAGATTGCGTATTTCCTTAACAATTTTGCTTTGTTCGTTTTTGTATTGCTATTTTATTTAAGGATTATTTGTTTTTCAAGTTCATTGTATGACAATCCATCTTCTTCCATCAAGTGGATTCAGGACCTAACTTCCAACACTAAGTTTAAAGTAGATCAACGCAACGAATTAAATTATGACATGATATTAAGCGGTAAGTAGTTCATATCGGAATTTCCAGCTTCTGAAAGAAAGCAAGTCTTTGGCACATCTGGTTGGTTATTCACTCATGTCATGCTATCTGTGCAAGTGTGAGCATGATAGTAATGAGAAAAGAAGCTGGAAGTAGACCTGGTGGATGTGATGTCTTAACGGCTCTAAACAAAGAAAAAAAATGGTGCATTGTATAGTAATTGTAAAGTGTCATGTAAATTCTATTAATACGAATAACCAAGCAATTGCATGTGACCCCCGCCCCAGGAGCAACTTTATGTAGAAGACATACATGGTAAAGAAGAATGGTACCCACTTGAATCGCTCTCTCTTGCTCTGGACCGGTCATCGATCGCAGACGATACAATAGACATGCACTTGATCAGAGAGGAGCTCAAACGGGAGACAAAATCCTATTATGCATGTTCTAAAAATCCCCGATAAAATGCTTATGAGTCCTCCTTTTTTGCCTCCAGGGACTAAAAGAATGTCACGAACTCTTATTTCCAATCGGCATCCAGAGTACGAATGAAGTAACGCACTATCATTTGTGTAATGCGTCAATATTCCTCATTTACTAATTACATTCTAATCTTATGTAGAGTTGAGATACTTTGTCAGAAAACTTTTGGGCTTCAACATACTTTGTTTTGTTCGCTATACTTTGTTTTCGTTACTTCTTGGATATTCAGCAAGGGTTTTAATGGTGTCTGGAGGAATTTGCGCGCTTTAAATTTAAAATTTCATTGAGGGAGAGCAACCTTATAGTTGATTTTGTGTTTTTCCCTTAATAAAATTTGGATTTAATGTTTTTATGACTAATCGGTTCAAGTAATACGTAATATCGTTGAACAAAACGAAGAAACACACTGAGGAAATATTTTACAAGCTTTTTAATCACATGTTCATGGAAAGTTTGAATTCTAATGAATTAAAATTCATTCATTAACAACGAACAAATAAAGAAAAGGAATAAAGAAAAATTCGAGATGTATCTGCATTAAAGACGTTTGTAAGCTTCTCAGAGATGTCTTTGAATGCTGTAATACGCCAACATTTTCACAAATTTATTCCTTGGAGAAATAAGCAAACAAGAAAATGAGCAAAGTAACAATTAATTAAAAACAAATATTAAACAGCTTCTTAAAGCTTTTCTAAAGTAATAATGTTTTTGTGCTTTAAGTTATTTTGCTGTAAAAAAGAAAGAAAACGAAAATCCAGTTGCCAAAAATGTGATAATTCTTGAATAGCTGCTGAAGAAGATAAAACAGAAGTGTAACGACAGAAATTGAAAACTTATATTTGTTTATAAAATGGAAAAATACGATTATCCCAACTAAAACTTATTAATATTGCTTCGAAAATTAGTACTAGTAGTTGCAATTTTAAATAAACACTTATATAAACAAGGAGTTAACGTTTTTATTTTCGAAAAATAATTTAATTTAAGCTTAATATGATTTACTTGAATAATAATATAATAGAATAATAATTATAGCCGTTAATGCGCACATTTTCATACAGAATTTATTTTCAATATACATTGGCATTTATATTCAGCATCTATTGAATAAACATATTGTATAAATTAGTGATGATAATTATGCAAAACGAATTGTATTGAAGTTGCATATCTTAATAAAACTGAACAATTACATATTTAATTAACACGACTAGTGTGTATTTGATCATGCATATACGTGTATATCTTGGATGTTAGTGCATATTTCGACTCCAAGAGCATTTTTCGTGCTTGTTTACAATTGTTATTGTTGCGAACATGACTTGTTAATATTCTGGGCTTGTGTAAAACAAGCAACGTAAAGAGGGCCATCCTTACCTACCCAGCGACTTTAAGAGTGTCAATGCTGTGCTGGTAAAAAGGCAGAGGTGTATATCCAGCGTATATCTTTGTGCTGTCCATTATTGGTGCATAATTTGGATACAATTGCACAAATAAAAAAAAAATATCCAGCTAAAATTCCTTCGTTTAAGAATGGATAAAATATGATTAAGCACAACTGGAAAGATGTTTTGTCAGCTATGCGATGTAAATTTTCATGCTTAATTAATAGAATTTTGGTTTCATTATGTTGGCTTTTTCTACTACAATTTTTAAAAATTATTTGACAGCTATGCTATACAACTGTGCTATAATAATGGTCTCTTAGGAAATTTTGTTTTTGACAATTCCTACTTTCTGGGTTAGGTGACATAAAATGTTCAAGCGGCTGAGAAGCACATAGAAACAAAACGTCTATAAAAGAAAAAAAAAAAAAGACATTCTTCGGTAACTATTTAGAAGTTGTAAAATACAAATTGCGGACGTCCCCACAAAGAATGAGGGTCTGAAGTAGAGTGAGGGATATTAACGAAGTCATCAAGTAAATGATAGTGGTGTGGTCATTAATTCTAGCTTGTTACCAGGTTACAACTGTTATACTTTTATACCTTGTTATATGGAAAGGTCTTTTTCTACGCACAAATTTATTTTTACTGTCAGAAGAAGTAAGTTGGACTATTAAAACATAGAAAATTTATTGTGTTACAAATTATTCTACATTAATTTACTGGGAATAACTAAGAAATTACAGTGTCTAATAATATGAGCATTTCCTCTTATAACATTGATTCTCTCTCGTGGGATCTGATACTGTGAATCAATTCGCAAATACTCCAGCTTTTTACGCATAAGTAAGTATATTTTAGAATTTTAAGTGCATTTGTGGGCATTTAAGTCTCATATTTACATGCATATTATAGGATATTAAGTGCATATAATGTCAACAAAACTTATAATACAAATTAGTATCATTTTTAAATGGAGGCTCATTTTATGCTGTTATTAAAAATATAAATACTAAATTAAAATACTAACTTTACCGCGGTGATTATATATCCTAATTTCCGGTTGCAGCAGCTATGCTTCCCCAGTAAACAGCCGCGCACAGGTGGCCCATAACTCAAATAATCTCACTATACAATGTGTTTTTCTTGATATTTCTTGCAATCATACATCTACTTTGTGTTGAGGGTGAGGAAGCTATGTCCAGCTTTTCTTGCTTTATATTCAAATGTTTAAACATTCCATTACGAAAGAAACTAATATGGGATTCACGAATAAGTTTTTTTTTATCTTCCATTTAATATTATTATTACTGCTTCCATACAATTTTCATTTGAACTATATAAACAACACCTAAACATTATAAATAGTTCATTAATTGCCCATGAGGCCCTCAGCTAAGCTCCAGCATATTAAAAGAAAATTGGCTTTGGCAAATTTTTATATTTGTACCAGTGTATTAAGTGAACCACGGATGACAAGCATTTCACAAATGCATACTGTCAGAAAATGGAGAGTAACAAATTATAAATAAGCGTTTAACATAGTTAACCATTTACAAAAGTGTAGAGTTTTATTGATAACTGTGTGAAGCGTTGCTATTAAACTACAGTAACAACACCAACTTTAAATATTTGTTGAACCCATCACTAGACAAGTAGTGTTTACACAATTAACTGAATAATGGGTAGTAGATAGTAATTATAATTCTTCTTGTCAGAAAATGGAGAGTAACAAATTATAAATAAGCGTTTAACATAGTTAACCATTTACAAAATTGTAGAGTTTGATTGATAACTGTGTGAAGCGTTGCTATTAAACTAAAGTAACAACACCAACTTTAAATATTTGTTGAACCCATCACTAAACAAGTAGTGTTTACACAATTAATTGAATAATGGGTAGTAGATAGTAATTATAATTCTTCTACAGCTAAATAACATTAAGACATCAACGCTCTATACTAATTTTGTTTTAAGGTAGGTATATTATACTCTTATAAAATATACTGAAAAGTTTGCGTATAAATGTAATAAACATTTTATGATAATTGTGTTAGTAATATTTGGATGAATAATAAACCCATTTTAATGCTTTTTTAAAAAAATGGCTCTTTACTGTTGCTTAGACTGCATAGATCTGTAGCGACATCTGTAAACTACTGATCATACAATGTGATGTATTCAGTTCAATTTATTTTTGCCAGATGGCTCTATCAATCGTTTTCACGTGCCAGCTGATTAGCTGATAGATTGCCGTAGTTACAGAGTTGCCTGTTTTATTTTACTTTCAACGTTTAATATTCCTTTGAAGGTTCATAGTAACGAATCATTTAACTACTGCAAAAAAAAAAAAAAAAAAAAAAAAATCGTGGTTGCGTTGGTAGGTGAGAGAGGTAATTCTGAAAATCCCCGAGTATGTTTTACCCTAAACTGATTCTGTTCATAAAAATACAAGAACAACATATATTTCGACACGTCATAAAATCGTTTAGGTCTAATAATTTATGGTTCATCTATTGAATATTTTAACTTATATTGTTAACACGTGGGACCTCGAACTTTTCAGTCGCTATTGTCATGTTTCTTTATTAGTGCGTCTTTTGTTACGTCAACGTATTTCAGATAAACTTTACTTTATATTGGCGACATAATGCTTTGTTCCTTGGCTTACTTGGTATACAAAGTTCATCAAATTTTGACTTCAGAAAGGTAATGAGCTAAAAATTTATTTTATAAGTTCTGGTGGCAATATACAGGAAAAATTAAATTTCTTAAGCAATCCCCTTCACAGAAAGATCAATTGAAACGTTTTCAATAAAAATACGTAAAAAAGTGGGGAACGCGGTTCCTTGTTGGACGAACTCAGGCACCACTGTTAGCTAGAGTTGTGGACTTATCTTTACCCATAGCTAAATTCTGGAGCGGAAAGAGGTGCAGTCCCGAGCGATAGCGGAGAAAGCCGAAAGTAGTGAACTTCCGATATGATTAGACAATAAGATACTTGAGCACAACTGCATGATAACTCAGACGGTTAGAGTGTTTGCTATCGCTGTGAAGGTAGTAGTTTCGAATTCTAACACACTGATGCTCTTATTTTATTATTTTTTCTGCCGGAGTTAAAGGAGATTTGCCACTATTACAATGATTTATTCGCTAACGTAGTACCACGCACACAATGTGCTATAAATTTATATTTACCTTTTTTTATTTTTTGCTAGAATCAAAGGAGATTTGACACCAATACAGTTATTTACCCGCTTCTATCCACTTATATTTACGAAAAGGAGGCGAACGTAAGCCGCTAGGCCGTAGCGAGCCACAGTAAACCACTGTGGTCACCGGTTTCTAGAATTTAGAATTTAGTTCCAAGGTTAGTGTGTGTGTGTGTGTATATGTATGTATGTTAATTAATTGCAATTTCTAATAAAACAACTCGTGGTAAAAATTACAATGATTTATCCGCCCTTATGAACTTTTATTTACGAAAAGGAACCACTGGGTGCACCGGTTTCTAGAATTTACCCGATGTTAGCTTTAAGGTTAGTATGTGTGTATTTATTAATTAATTGCGAATTCCAAAATGACAAGGCGTGGTAAAAAGTGAAAAACTCAGTTTTGTAATAGGGACATCATATTGCTGCCACAAGTTACGAAGGAATATGTTATATTACCTTTAACAAAAAAAAAAATAATAATAAATGCAATATTTAAAGTGTTATAAGCGGCCATTCAAACAGAGAACAATATCTATTCGTGCTATCTCCCATTAGGAACTGAGGAGCTCGCCTCTCTCCACTACCGCTCGGGACTGGAGCTCTAGCCCCTTCAGAATTTAGCTACGGCTAAGGGTAAGTAGGTGTGGTATATTCGAAGGTATATTCCTTCAATAAAATGAAGGTTCCCAGGGACCTCTTTTGAAGGAAAATTATACAATTATGAAAAAGAAAATAGATTGTTCATAATTAGAATGTAAATATCTTCTTATCAGGCTTTTAATTGGTTATAAAAAAACGTATCTTGTCTTATATCGATATCTTGAATAACGATTGTAACCATCATAAAATTTCAAGAGCTATCTTTGATTGTTCATACACCACCCTAATTTGTAAATACGGTAAATATTTACGCCAAGTTATTGGCAGTAGATTAAAGTCTACAGTCAGAAAGATATTTTCAGGAGCCATGTAACAGATTACATAACATTTCATGGTTTTTCCTATATGTAGATGCATCTCTCACAGCGATCATTTCTTGAAGCAGCAGTTTAATGCGAAGATTTTCTACTGAGTTAAAAGGGAGTATAACCATAAATTGTTATTCATGTATCTATTCCTGAAATGTTTCTGCATTAGTAAATTAGGGAACGAGCTGAACGAAGATTAAGTAGAAAAAGTATAAGCTAATTCTTTTTATATTTCTATCACTTCGTGTTCTATAGCTAACAAAGAAAACGGTTCATTTACTCCTGAATATCTATACACAACGTAATTAGGCCGTTTTCATCAATGTGCGCTGTTATCAATGAGCAGAATTTTCTTAGAGAGGGTTAAAAGATGGTCATAGGTAAGTAAGTGACTCAAGATTCATAAGATTTACTATAAGGTTCTTAGCTCTTGTGATGAATGTGCTGTGCAGAACTACTAAATGCAGTTTAAATATCTGAACAAGAGATATCTGCTACAGGAAATGCGCTCTGGTGCCAGACTATCTCCGCCCCCAACCCATTTTCACAGCTTCCGGCTCTAGAGTCCTGCTTGGTGAGGGGAGGAACAGACCATTAACTTTCCTCTTCTGGTGTTCGGTTTCTTGGCTTTTATGTTCCTACTCTTATCGATGTCTTGCCCAGCCTCCCATATATTTCATCTTTCAAACATGACGCCGTCATGCCGTGTGATGAGGTTTAACGGACGCTTTCTTACTCCAAGATACAGTGAGGTAACTAAACGATATATTAAACAGTCATCTATTTACATTAAGTAGTTCATAAAATAATAATAATAAAACTATTCTTTTATTATATTAAAGTATAGTTTATTATGCAAAACATCTAAAGGGACCAGCAATTTAGAATATAAAGGCATTTCAAAAACCTCATTTCTGCAACCCCAGAGCTTTAAAATATGTGTATATAAGTTGGATTTGACATAAATTTTACAACACTACAGTTTACTAAATTTCATATATACAGAATGTTAATTAAATACGCCGCAATAATTTCATCGATTGATGAGAGGTCTTAAACAATGAGATTGGGATAGGGAAATTATGTTCAAATTTCAAAGTTATAGCAGTAAGTTTCTAAATAATCAGTTCACCCCTGACTAATGAAGTTTATATTTGAAATGATACCATACAAGTTGTGAACCAGGTTCCTTTGGCACAGTTGATATGCTGTTGTCTTCAGTTAAAAGCTGATCATTAAGTATCTATTTTTTTTTAATTTGTTTGGGAATATATCATCATAAAATTAAAAAATAATAAATAAACATATTACCTGCTTTGCAGGACTCGAACCTCCGAACATGAACCAGTGGTTCTAAACATTTTTAAGTCCGACATCCACTTTGAAGGATATTAAACGTTACGGGATTCATACATTAAAATTAATACACTCTATACAAAAATTAAAACAACTCTATTTAAGCAATAGTAACATTTTTATTAAAACGTTAGCATTTCTGTGGTAAGGCAAATGTTTACTCCATTTCGCTTTAACATTGACTTATAAGTAGATCCCTTCGGTTGGACACCGAGAAGCTCTAAGCGATCTCCAACATAAGTGCATGAAGTATTGCTTGGCGGCAACCCATCCCATTTACACAGCTAGCCTATAGGTAGTAGCGGGAAAACGCCTTCACTGTAACTTGAACTGGTTTTGAACGCTCTCCGTTCGAAGCGAAGATTATATAATTGACTTATTCTCAACATATATCCAAAGTGACCAGAGGCAGGGAATTTAATTTAATTTCTTTAACACTACATAACTACGTCCTTCCCCCCAATCCCTGTTTCAAATTGCAGTCTTAAACCCGTCTGCAGTCTCTGAAAGCATTACGGTGTGGTCATTAACATACGGTACATTCTCAGATGGTGATGAATTTATATAAAGCGAGAGTACAAACCAAAACCTTAATTTGAATGTCAAACGTTTATGTTAAGGTCTATGGTGATAGTAACTGATAAGATCTGGATTAATTCCTGAGGTAACGGCTACCGTATACGCTGCATATGAATATATGAATATATGAACAATATGCAGAATTACTATGCAGAGAAATGTTTCCATATTTATTTTGATATTCTCTTGAAGATCTTGAAGATATCATTATTATAGCAAAAGAAAAAACAATGTTTCAAGGTGATTTGTCATTGTTTCATTGATAAATTTAAATACATTTAGGTATTTTCCCCCCACAAGGTTTAACTGTGTTTTATACTTTTTGTACGTTTTAATAGCATTTTGAGGGGATTTTAATTTATTATCTTCTTATAAGCTAGATGAAAGAAGTATTTATATAGGGTGAGCACTTTTAGACTATAAAATAGGAATAAGCAGCCTAAAATCAAAACGGTAATAAGCATTAACAAATAGCTTGCAGTCATCTTATTTCAAACAAGTAACTGTTCAGAACTAGGTGTTATTGTATTTGTACTGTTAGTTAACTCTTTACAACGCGCCTGGAGTATATAAATTCGCCCTTCCTCGTAAATTTTGGACAGTAATTAATTCATTTGTATACAGAAAAATTTTATTGTTTAGGTATTTTCATTGAACAATGTTATCAAACTAAAATGAATTTAGGTTAGTTGACAATACGAGATTAGGGCAACTTCCTCGTCCCAACAATGCATTCCAACTTACATTACAAACGAAGGGAAAGAAAGAGAAATCTAAGATTTAAAAGAGATTCGCTATCTAAGATATTTACTTAAAAATAACAATCACGAAACATCGCATAAAAGCTGATTGGTGAGTTGGTGACATTGTCGATTGTTGAGCATATAATCCCAATTAGTATTATTAGCATGCCACCCGAAGAAAAATATATGACCTTTATAAATTAAAAGCTTCCTTTCGCAAAAGCCGCTATTTTAAACAATTAAATAGACAATGTAAACAAAAAGAGAAACAAAGACTAAATAAATATTTATAGGCACTAAATATTTAATTTGTTTTATTTAATTAAATTTCATATAAAATAGACTTCTCTACCTTCGATTTCCAATGAAAATAAAATAAAGGCATTATATGTAATGTCCTCAGCGTATTGCTTATAATAACGTAGTGAAAACAAGCTTTTACTTCGTCGAGTACTAGTTTTGAATGTTTCATCAATCACTAACCATTTTACTTTTTTTAATCAATTATTTGATTAATTACAAAACATTGAATATAAATGAACTTTTCTCTTTTTATAATTTGTTCTGAGGTATGTATAAAAGTCTAATTAATAAAGTAATTATTAAACACAATAGGTCACAATGACCTCGATTTTAAGACTTTTGAATTTCACAGCATTATTAACGAATATCTTAAACAAAAGTTAATTGTCTTTAATAGAACGTATTTCTTTGTAAGCTTGATATCAAGATGAGGAGAGTGTTCATAGTTTCTTAACTCTGTACGTTACTGGCACGACAGACAATTCAGTAGTTAAATATGTGAATTTATTTTGTTTATTTGATTCATTTACTTGACGTTCTTTAATATCTCAGGTCATCAGAGTCCCATTCAATTCAGGGCGTGAAATGGCCGATAAATTTTGCTCAGAGGTTTCTTTTTTCAGGTTTGAGGTTCTTTATCGTGGCGTAAATGTACAGCACGGGACCCACGGTTTTACTTCCCTTCCGAAGGAAGCCATACTTAGGATTTTTACGCCCAAAAAATTCATCAACCCTGGTCGGGATTGAACCCGCGATCTTGGGTCTACGAGGCAAGTGTGGTTACCACTAGACCACCAGGACCGACAAATCTCTTGAAAAGTGACTAAACTCTGATAATGAGGAATGTTTTCTTGAAACTAAATGTTCCATCGTTTCTTCCCTGCAGCTCGCTGGACTAAGTGAAATGTTGCAAAAACTCTCTAGAGCAGAGCTGCCTGTTTGTGTGTATTTAGCACTCAAGCCAACACCTAAGGTCAATAAAATGAATTATTGATGTGGCAAATGAACTTGGGAGTTCGTTAATACTCATTCGACTTTCTTATGGTAAGGATCCCTTCTCACCCCCCCAAAAAACTTCATCCAGGCAACTTGACACAAGAGGTTTCAAACCACACCCTCTGCTTCTGCAGCTGGTTCAGGCCTTTACTCTAGCCGCCAGAGAAAATGGACGGACAAACATTGACCAGTGCACAGGAATGTGCTCTAGTGGATTTGAGTATCCAGTTTCAAACCAGATGTCGGAAAGGAGTCACAGTTTCCATTACAAAGGTCGCACATTCGGCGTGACCCTCGTCATGGGAAGACCAGGGTCTGGAGGTAGAAGTCGAGGGGGAACGCTACTGTTAACTTTTTGTAAACATGGAGTTGCATGTTCTTGATGAACTGCGGTGTTCAAGTAGGCGGATGCGAACCTGTGTGTCAGTAATATTTTCGCTATTCCTTTTTTTTAAGTTACTAGAGTACTGGAATAAAAAAGAAATAGATACTTCTGTTGCGTGCAGAAACTAAGGCACCTTATGTGCAATTTCTTTTCCTGCATTGCAATACTCAAAAGTTTAAAGTACAGAACAGAGCTGTATTTACATCTCACTAACGTTTGTATAACGGCTAGCAAAACCTTTTTGATTATGTTGAAATCCAACAACTACACTAGTGTCAACAGCGGGGCTAAATCTGGGCTTAGCTTGCTCACCAGTGTTTCCTGCTCCTACTTAGCGTTTGAGAGGCGGAAGAAGGGAGAATTAACTTCCTGTATTTCCGTATTACGTTACAAACCCTAACAGTTACAGATGTGCATTGTACAGTTCTGATCTGATTATTCAACTGCAATATGACAATTTCTGATATTAGTAATAAGTCCATAACAGAGCTTTTTTTTTTTTTTGATGGATTTTATTTATGGACGCTCTTTAACATCTCAGGTCATCAGCGTTCCATTCAAATCAGGGCCGATAAATTTTGCTCAGAGGCCTCTCTTTCAGGCTTGAGGTTCTTTTTCGTGCCGCAAATGTACGACATAGGATCCACGGCTTTACTTCCCTTCCGAAGGAAGTCATAATTAGGAATTTTACGCCCGAAAAATCCATCGGTCCTGGCCGGGTTCGAACCCGCGATCTTGGGTATAGGAGGCCAGAGCATATACCGACTAATGACATAAGCATATTTCATGACAACTCTTGTACCGTAAAGCCTTACATGTCATTCGGCTATCTTCGTGTGGATCACTTGTAAAGTCCCCGCTGCTCTACCGACTGCGCACTGCTTGAAAGATCAGAATGGAGGCGCGCTCAGAGCTGCAGATGTCGATATCTAAACTCCGATCTTAAGATAGGCAGAGCTGCTAATGCATACATTTTTGACTATTTATTCTTGAACAACCTCAAAACTATTAAGTGGCCATATTAAAATGTGCTTATTATGAGTAGCTGTAACCCTCTAACCCTAGATATAAAATAACACATTTTATTTCAGCAATTGTGTTGAAAATTATCAACTTATCAGATGAATTTGTATTGTAATAAATGTAAACAAAAATGCAGTAAGTATTAATATTATAAATAGATTAACAGAGCCTCAATTTTCTAACTTTGTCATTAATAAAAACAATAACCTGCATTTTTTGTAAAATCTTCTGTACTTTGCTAATAGTCAAAGCATATTCTAGATAGAAAAACTGTTGCTAAGACTGAAATAAACACTTGTTCATAATTATTACATATTTTTATATCACAGGTTCTGTTTTCCAAATGAAGTAATTTTTATTAATGAAGATTAACGAAGAAGTAAACATATCTTCCATAGTTACTGACATTTATGCCCGTCCTTATTTATTAGAAATTTAATAATCACAATCAGGGGTGCAATGAATATGCTGAACCTTACCCATTTTTCCCGCGGGGAACCACCTAAGTTGTCCCTGACCCACTCATAACCATTGTAAGTTCAATTTATGAACCTAGCAACCTCTCTAGAGTGTAGAGGCTCTTGGAAGGTCAGCTAATGAAAAATTTCATAATGGTTCGTACTTGAACTGTGCACTCTACCTAGCGAGCCTTCTGCGGGCTAACTCAAGAGCATGCCAGGCTGTCATTTCAAATACTTACCGATGAAAGAACAATCTGTCTTTCTGGACAGTGTGTTTGCAATGTTTTAAGAGCTATGGATCATTTATGGTTTATATTTTAGGTTTAAATTTCCTCATTTTCATGTGTGCAATAATTGTTTCCTCTTTTTAAAATGCTATTTTTCGTTTTTGGCTTTTTCTTTTTAATCGGATGAAACGTTTCCTAACTTCTTTTAACTTAAAACTACAGTGATGATATTGATGATGGGATGTTTTCAAGTGGAACCACAATTTGGGCTTCTTAATAGATATCCATCGGCTCTTAAATAAAAGTATTAGTTCAAGTTTAGAAGTAAATAAGATAGTTTTATGTTCAACCCGTTTTTATTTACACTTATTCTCGTTTAAGGAGCTTTTTAATAACGTAAATCTGTGAGAGAAGCAATTAAGGAAATAATTTTGGGTTTATGTGTGTGATTAAATGATATTTTACGGCTTAAAAGGGATTATATAACTGCTCAACAATAAATGAAAAGGAGATATTGTGGCATTAATATGCATGTTGTAATCCTGACCTCCAATAAATGTCATGTACTCTAATAAAACATGCTTAACTTATGAGGAACGTTTATTAAAAGCTAGGATATAGAGCGGTAAAACAGAAGGTACCTCTTTTTGTTTGCAGCTTACAAATATGATAAACTTCAGTATAAACTTTGCTAAGAAAAACAAACTAACTTTTACAAGGGAATGTTTGCAACGAAAAAAGTTTGAAAAATATAATCTGTCGACAAATTTATTATTTCAAGATATAAAAGTAAGTGTATTTTCATTTTAAATACCTATGGAGTTTTTGGATAGTTACCATATATCTGGAAATGTAATAAATGCAACTAAAAATCACACATGACGGAACTAATATTATAGTTGTTGAAAGTAATAATAAAATATAGCATTAAAGTACAAAAAAATAGGTTTGAAAAAAGCTGCTACTCAGTGCAATTGTTTGGTATGAAATGTTTATGGAGAGAAGAATAACGAAAATTAATAAACAGAATTAATACTGACTCCACAGTATCTGCAGACAAATTCACTAAATATATGACAATTATTGAAGTTAAAGTTGTATGAGTGTGAGATAATTAAGCAAGTGTAAGTTAAATTTATGACTGAGCTAAAATAATAATTGTGGAAATGAATGCTATTAATGAAGAGAATTTTGGATAATAAAATTAATTAAATGCGTGTAGCCAACAATATTTATAAAAACAAGGGCAAAGATGTCAAATTTTATACCCAAGCTAGTTATTAAAATATAACAATGAAACGTACACTCTGAGAAAAGACAGTAAGAAGAGATTAGAAATTTTACAGATAAGATCTTGAAGGTCCATTTTAAAACTTACAAATAGGAGTAGAAATTAGAAACAGTAAAAAAGGAGAATTGTTCGGATAGTATTAGCGTAGTAAATAGCAGACATTGGTAAGATCATATTCTTGGAATGCATTCTCCAAACCTTGTGTGGAAACCAGCAGGAATAATTGTTGTGGGATAATCTCAAGAGGGAATTAATTACAGTCTTGCCAGGAAGAAGAAGAAAATGAAGAAACTTTGAAGTGAATTAGTTAAAACATTAACTCCTAAGATAACTAAATTCCTTGGTATAGTGTTTAGCATTGCTGACTGCTGGCCGGAAAGCCTGAGTTCGATTCTCGGTATCTACTTAGGAATTTTTCTAAGTTAGGGAGGTCTGCAACGAGGTCCACCGGCCTCGCGAGGACAATTGGGAAGCTGCCTGATGGAGAGGTGGCGATCTTCGATCTAGTACGCCGCGATATAGCGATCCGCGACATGCGGTGTGCTGATCACATACTTCCCTGCTTTACTGCACTCTATCTAATATTATGTGATGGAAGAAGAAGACGCAGCGGTCGTCGCGGTAATCGAAGGTCCATATGGGGCTGTATAAGGCTAAGAAGAAGAATAAAAAAATAGAAATCCACATTCAATTTCTGCTTCAAAGACTGGAATCAACTCACTATGATAAATTTAAAGGGAAAAACCATTTCATACATACGATAAATGTGCTTCAGAGATTTTGAAAATCACGTTTTAAAATATTGTAAAGAAAGTATAGACATTTGCAACATATGTTATTTTACATTAAATAAACACATTAGTTGAATCTTAGTGGATAAAATCGCATACTTAAGCAATAATAGTTATTCATGATGCTAGTGTTAAAAGTTCTATGTTATTAGTGAGTAGGATGTTTGCGAAACTTGGCAGAAGGCCGGGTTGAGCAAAGAGCGCAAACAAAATAAAACAGCTTTTAACATATGCGTCATATAGCCATAGCCATTCAGCAGTTTACAAATGTATTTGGAGTCATTTCCTTTTACTTATTCAGTACTCTGCCTTTCTTAAAAAACACGCCATTTTTAATATTGTTATAGTTAACTAATTCTTTGTATTTGCCAATAAAGCCTCTTGGTCTCCAATATTTTTCACAGATAGTAGTTTTAGAACAAAGTGCTAGACACATAATAGTCCACCTTTTCTTGAAAATTAAACAAGGGGCAAACTGGTGAAGGAAAAACTCCAATCTTGTTTTTATGTTTTGATAAGCAACCATGGCCTGTTATTAATCGAAAGGATGCAACTGCGTTCTTCAATAGATATTCCGAATCAAAAATTGTTCATTGGGACGCTCCTATCTTTGATTTTTTTTTTTAATTTCATGAAAAGTATTCAAAAGTATCTGCTGGAATGGATTAACAGAAGAACGATAAATCTGACATGGATTTTCGTACAATATTACTTCCCCTGTTAACAAGATTACAATTACTTAGCTGTCCATAATGCGATGGCAAGTCCTGAAATACAAGAATGCTGGTATTTTTGGCAAAACCCACGTTTATGATGACAATTTTCACTGGTACAGATTAACAACATTTTATACATTGAGATTGACTTGTCAGTAGAACTTCAAAAACGCTAAATAGTTCACAGAAAACGTTGTCAAGCATTTGGTAGGTTTCTAGCCACATGTACGAAAGATGGAGTGTTTTATGATAATACTTTACTTTTTATTTTGAAAGCCCTGTTAGTAAATGTAAGACATGTGTGGTACATCTTTTAAATTTCATCACTCAACAATTCAAACTATTGTTCAGGATGTCTCTCACATAAACTCTATACTGTATTCATAAGCTATATTTTCCTGCTGACATGGTGTCTATTCCCCCAAAAGAGGGTTTGATTGTGTTACAGTCCTCCCAAAAATACTGCTGCAATTACTGATAATTAATTTTTAAAAAGCGTTTTGCTATGTCTTGTGGTCTGTGTGACTCTGTATAGAGAACGTATGTGACATGGCTGCTTTAGAGTGTGTTGCAAACACGACACTACAATTCACCCTATTTCACTCTCATCCCTTACCTTGCCCTTCATGTAATGAGTTCATGAAATATGGAGATGAGGAACGTCCTAAGACCCATAGTATGGAAAAATAATATTCAATGGTAACACTAAGTGTTGAGGCATTTACAAGTACACACTTGCCTGCTAAATAAATATCTAGGAATTATCAGAACATGGCATCGCAATTGTCAATGAACAAAGGAAACAAAAATGTCTAGTGCATTAGTTTTCGTATTGTTAGAAGTGGCAAGAGTCGCACAATAGCTGAGAATTTAAAAATCAAAATTGGTGATCTGTGTATGCTTGGAGTGGAACGTGTACGGAAAATGAACGCGTTTCCTTTAAGCATAAACACTCTATTTATAACATTTTAGTGAGGTAATCTCCCATACGAGGTCATATTTCCTTCACAACACCACTATCGTTTTCAAAAACTGCGAAGTTGTTTATTAAATTTAAAAGTTACACGATTTTCTCTGCATTGCTTAGTCCTGATGATGTTATTTTGTGTGGCACCCATGGTTA
Source organism: Metallyticus violacea (assembly GCA_030762175.1). Classification (NCBI taxonomy): domain Eukaryota; kingdom Metazoa; phylum Arthropoda; class Insecta; order Mantodea; family Metallyticidae; genus Metallyticus; species Metallyticus violacea. Next base: position 137,899,853 of record CM060833.1, read on the forward strand.
TTTGTACCCTCTTTATAAACTTGGTTCTAATGGGCTGTTGTTTGTAAGGTCGACCAATTATTGCCACCTGTCTCTCTCTCATTCTGCAAAGCAGTAGTGCCGCAACCTGGTAGCTCGCTAGTTTTTCATTTAGTGCAGCATGTTGTGAGATCTTCCGTATATCTGACGTGGCTCTACTCAACTGAAACATTATCTAATCGCCTACGTAAAAGCTATAGGTTACTTTATTTTGAAGTTTGACATTTTCTCTAATTACAATACATACGAGGTGGTATCCACAATATTCGGGACTGGTGCTGCCATCTCGACAGTAATTGCAGTACAGTTTTGTACCGCTAGGTTGCAACACTAGCACATCTGATGAGTGAGTGTTTAAAGTTTCATGCAGTTGGGTAGAGGTGTTCAGATTCTATAGTACTTTTCATGATACTCTGTGTGTAGTGTGTGGCGATTTTACGATGGATCCAAGATTGGAACAGAGAGTGTGCATCAAATTCTGTGCAAATCTCGGGGAAAATGCTACGTAGACCCTCGAAGTGATTCAACAAGTATTTAGGGGACAAAGCATGAGCCGTACAAGTGAGTTTGAGTGGCATATTTGGTTCAGGGCCGGTCATACAGCGATTGAAGACTATGCTCACACCGGTAGGCCCGTCAGCTACACAACGCCTGACATTGTTCTCAAAGTTCAACACCTCGTTCGTGAGTGATCGACGTCGAAAAATTGAAGACCACGCTCATTAAGGAGGAATTGATTATGGGACGTGCCAATGAATTTTAACTGATGAATTGGTCATGCATCGTGCAACATTTGTGGCAAGGGTCCTGACTGATCAGAAGGCGCAGCGTGTTGAAGTTTGCACGGGGCTTTGCCAGGCCGTATCCGATGACCCAACCTTCTTGCCCAGGGTGATAACCGGCGACGAGAACTGGATGCACGCTTATGACCCTGAGACAAAATAACAATCCTCCCAGTGGAAGAGCCCGAACTCACCAAGACCAAAAAAAAGCGAGACAAGTGAAGAGCAAAGTCAAGGGTATGCTCCTCGTTTTCTTTCATATCAAGGGGATTGTGCACAAAGAATTCGTCCCACAAAATCAAACAGTGAATTCTGCGTACTACGGTGACGTTTTGCGACGGCTCGGTGAAAATGTGCGGAGACGATGGCCCAAACTTTGGCGTCAAGGGAACTGGTTGTTGCATCATGATAATGCACCATGTCACAATTCCTTGTTCACCAGGAGCTTTTTGACGAAAAACAACATGACGGTTTTCCCACCGCACTCGCCTGATTTGGCACCCTGCGACTTCGCTCTATTTCCCAAACTGAAAATCAAGTTGAAAGGACGTCGGTTCGACAGAATTGAGAGAATTCAAGAAGAAATGCTGCCTGTGCTAAACACCCTCAAAGAACATGCCTTGCAAGATGCACTTGGAAAATGGCAGAATCGCTGGGACCGGTGTATACATGTGGAAGGAACTACTCCGAGGGCGATGGCGGTCATTAATCTCAAAGTAAGTTTTTGATCAGATGGCAGCACCAGTCCCAAATATTCTAGATACCACCTCGTATTTATCAGGTTCTAATCTAAAATTGGGAATTTCCGAGTTTCTTGACTGTGGATTAAGAGACTTGTCTTGCAGCTGAACTTATCGTTCTGGTAGACGTCCAGACAGAGCAACAAAATTGAACGGTGTATGTGCCTTTGCTCAATGGAACATCTCCGATAATGTCCATACAGGTCAACTACAGCAACCAGAGCCTTAAATTATAGTCAAAAATTACTGGAAAAACCTACCTTTAGACTGAAAAATACCTGCCTGGAAGCCTACAAGTGTTACATTCCGATATCTTCAACATTATAGGAAAAATTGACTACAGCCTTTTACCATCTCGAAGAGTCGAGGTGCAGGCATTTGGGACATACATCACACGTGTTCCCTTCGTCAACCGTAGATATGCGCGAAGGACTGTCTTGTGGTAAAAGAGGGAGAACTGTGCTTCAAGTTTATGGCTGAACCAGCCGTGACGAACGACCGCTTAAAGAGCAAAGAAAGGATAAAAGGGAGTGAGAGCTGGTTTTTGTAGAAGCTACAAGAATGCTGCTGAGAAATATTCACATAGCATTAGATGATATTCCTTTATTTCTGTATGTTATGAGTTTTCAACCGAATCTCAGATGCGACATCAGAATGTATTCTGTACATTTCATCATTTTCAAGGATCTTCATACAGGATACTTTAACGTGAAGTTCCAATAAGGTGGGCCTTTAAGTTCGTTTTAATTTACATTCTTTAAAATAAGATTCTTATTCCTGAAGTCATCATCCATGCTAAAAACGGAAGTTTGAAGGTACAGACCTCTCCTTGTGCTTTATATTTTACATTATTGTACGGGTCTCCTCTTTTAAACACTTATCTAATTTTGCGTAACGCTTAAATCTAATTTCATAATTTTCCATTTATATTCTTTTCGGTAATGAACGTCTTGTTTGAACTCTTTCTGATCCATAAAAAGTCTAATGTTATGCTTGATTTAAAGTCAAATTTGGATTTAAAGTACTCAATCGCTGTTTTTTTTTTCGAGATCTTAAGTTGAATTGAATTAAAAGATCTGTATTTATTAAAGTTAAAATATTAAAAAATATTTGCATTCAATGAAATACACATCCAGGGTTAATTTTCGGCCTACGTCTATACCTGAGAGCAGCACACGCTTGGGTTACGTTATAAATCAATATATCATAAATATGTTATTTTACGGTTAATAAATTAGTATAACGCAAACACGATTTTGTGTTATTACTTGTTACTACAGGCTATTTGTGCGCCAGTGTTTATTAATGATAGTATGCTATCACCAGAACAAAAAAAAAATGCTGAAGAAGAGCTATTGAGAGAGAATGCAAATTTCATTAAAAGATGATGAAAATATATGACCACAAAGATATCACGCTCAAACTCCTGTAACATAGTTTAGTACACTTAATGAAATAATTCAAGCGCGCATTCTATTATTTTAGATTAAATTATGCGAGAGTGGCAATATAAAGAGAGCTTGTCCATCGATGGAGCCTGCGACTGGAGCAACCTTGCGGCTTGCGGACACAGGCTAAAAATAGCTGTCTGTATATTGTATTTGGGTGAGAAGTTTCAGGAATTATACTGTTAACAAATGTTGAAATGTTGACTATAGTTATAGTTGGCGTGTCTAAGTGTGCTTTCGATGATCAGCACCAGACCCGGAACAGACCTAATCTTTGCAGTTGATGATTGCATGTAGTTGATGACTTCTTGTAAGTGTGTCAATAACTCGGAGTTATGCAATTGTAGTTGCACACACCTATTACTTCGTTATTTATCTCGGTTTTACGATGGCACTCTGCAGTTTACCATTATGAGAGCCATTTAGCTAATGGTGAGTATTCACCAAGTTCTTTGGCAACATAATGCATTTTCTTTTCTTCCGCGCCCAAAAGATCCTTTGTAGCAAATAATTGCAAATAGTGACCTGCTTTAGCGTTCCGTCACTTGTATTTTCCAGTTTACTGTGTGTTTTGTGTTACACAGCTAATAAAGGGTGTCTTGTACTGGTCTTAAATGTTAAGCAATTTAGATTTGTTGACATATGCTCATTACATCTGCGGATGTTCGAAACTCCTTAAATTCGTCTGTTAAGCTTATGTTGTATTGTGGTGTTCTTTTTATATATTTTTTATTTTTGATAAGTAAAATAATGTATATACTGAAAAAGGGCACAAGAAAGTGAGACTCAAAATAATGTTTGAAGAAACAGCGTGTGAATGACGTATACTCTTTGTGTTCGGGAGAAACCGCATCCATTCGATGGGTATCGTTGCTCTGAAATGAGTTCCTTTATATCTGTCTGGACGTAAAAGACCAGAAATCAATACAGTATGCTTCAACGGACAGTGTGCAACAACCCAATCTACAAATATTGATTAGACAGAATGAATATTTGTTTCTTTGCAGCTGTTAAAATAGTTTAACGTTCTATGGAGGCAGGTGAAGTAAAAGCGAAAAAACTAATAATAAAGCTGCATTGGGTTCATGTACACAATAAGCAGGTGCACGTGGGATCTATTGGGTTACATTTATTGTGATGTTTCTATCACAAACAAAAAGCTGTAGCATGCAACTAAACAGAAGGACTAAAATGGAGGATCACAAAATAACGTAACCAATTTAAATTGATTTATTGTCAATAAACTAAATTGGTACAAAAATATTGAACATCTGTAACATTTTAATAATTCTAGTTTATATTTTACTGTTAGGTGGGGGCTAGATGTATGTTCTATGCTCACAGCTGCAACCCTAAGTGAAGGTGACATCTTCAACACCCTTCTTGATTTGCTTGCTTATTAAGTGTCGAGGAATCCAGCAATTCCTATAGGTAGAAAAAATATTTTTAAAGTCTTTCCGAAACTATGTTATATTCTGGTTAATTACACAATTGAAAGAAAACACAGTTATCCTAATAGTATCTACAAGATGCAAATGACATAATAAATAACATTTTATTACTACCAACTGTTAGATAGCAAAAACAGAATCAATTCTGTCCAACGAATATCTTATGAGTACCTATTCTTAAGATGTTCATATGTCATATTTTGAGCACCTTAAAAATAAGGTGAACATTTGTTCACTGGCAACAATACTTATGTTCAGCTGGTAATTATAATAAATGTAATAAGTTTAAAGCATGATTTATACTTAACGATAATAAGGTATATAACTTTTAAATTTTCATCATCACACTCTGCGACTCTAAATGTAAATTAGAAAAAGATATATAAAATCGGTGAATGGAGCAAAATAACGGAGCTGTATGACTTATGTGGTAATGCTTAGGATTCGCATTCGGGAGATGTCGAGTTAAAATCCTCTGGGGCCGGCCATTATAATCTCGAATTCTTCATTTTCAACGAAATTTCAGCTCTTCCTTATACCTCACTTCATTCCGTTGGTTATGATATAGGATAAAAGATGATAGGCGAGATTGGTAGTGTGCGGGGTGACAGTGGCTTGCTCTATAGAAATGCTTCTTCCCTATCATCTGGTGCAGAGGCTGTCCTTCTGAGAGGCTCCAACTCCTTTGAGGGGGGGGGGAGTTGCGCTGGAGTCGGGATGATCTATCTCATCCGTGCCTCACTGCCCCTGGATCCTGGTCTTGCGGTTTCCTCCCCTCATCGCACCCCTTCTTCCCGGGTGTGTCCTCATGGAGGCGTAGGCACAAACGGTCATCCTTGAGCACGGTTGAAATACTGTAAATTCCTCCTCCGTGCCTACCAATTCACCAATGCAACGAGCTAAATTAGCAAGTTCGGACGTAACATTTATAACATAATCGGGACTCTGTAAATTCTGAGTTTTTGCCTTTGCAACCATTTGTTCTTCAGCATGCCAATCATATCCTTCCACAGAGAATTCTTTCAGCATTTCCGTAATGATTCTTTGTTGTTGGTTTGGTTTATTTACGGACGCTGTTTAACATCTCAGGCCATCAGCGTCCCATTCAATTCAGGGCGTTTAACGGCCGATAAATTTTGCTCAAAGACCTCTTATTTCAGGCTTGAGGATCTTTTACATGCCGTAAATCTATACATGGGACCCACGGTTTTACTTCCCTTCAAAAGGAAGTCATACTTAGGATTTTACCCCGAAAAATCGATCGACCCTGGCCGGGATTGAACCCGCGGTCTTAAGTTAAGGAGGCAAGAATGGTTACCAATCTACTACCAGGACCAATCCGTATGTTTTTTGTAACTGTCAGTATCCCCTGGAGCTAATTTTAAGGACCTTTCTGCAGAAATACACTAACACTAGCTACAACAATGTTGCTGCTCAGTTAATGCATTTTAAGTGTGCAATATGTGAATGCGTGCGTTTCTCATCAGTACATATGCAGTAGTGCATATCCCAGGCAAGCAGTAAGAAAATATAAAAACCACATTTACTGGGTGACCAGTATTATCTGCAAGATAATGTCTGTTGTTCTCAGGCTAGTTGCAAATTAACTTTTTATTAATGTGCGCGAGAGGAAAAGCTCAGAATATTAATGAGAGTTTATCTAGTGATATAAGGAATAAATTCTCTATAAGACATGTGTATCCAAGGATAGAATGAGAAATACAGTTCTTTCTGTAATTAGTGAATGTAATATCGGTTGTGAATTCTCAAGGAAAGTGAACTCAAATTTTAAAATCAGCTTGAAGATCGGTCATGCCAAAGATCACCTACAGATACAGGACAGTAAAGAGGTCACACATTTCGGCCATTTAAGGAGAAAAAATCTGCATTTTACAAGAACTAGAGGAGACACCGAATTCAGTAGAGGGGTCATTATTATGCAGTAGGGCAGTTTTAAAGGCAAAAGTGATTTCTCAAAAATTGATATTTAATTTTTTCCTAATTGCTTATTAATTTTAATAGAAACTCTTAAGAAAATAATATAGGTACAAAAGAGTTTTACTGAATGTTTCCAAGAAAACTAAATTGATAACATAGATTCTGTTGAAATTATTTTAACAATTCAAACAAGAGAAAAGTCTAAATTTGCAATTTATGAAGTTTTATAAATTAATAATTATTTTATTAGTAATTATGTCTCAACTGTTAAATAAAACGAATTTCGTTCCCAAATTTTGAAACTGCATCTCAAGTACCATTTTCTGTACACAATTAAAACAATTAGTAAGTTTAAAAAAATCAGAAAATTTTAGTAGGTTAATCTGAACTTTTTGGAATTTATTACATAAAATATCACTAATATTTTGGGAAAATTTATATTAATTGCTTAAGAAATACTCAAGTTGCAAATTTAACAGGTTGCTCCCTGAATATAGGTACCTAAATATCTATATAGATGTTCATAATTTAATTCACAAATAACTTTAGCATTGCCATTTTCTAATCCTCGGCGTTTACAATATAACATAACACATCTTGAAAATACAGCAAATTTCAGTGCGGATTCTTCATCATATAATAGACAACTGTAGTTGCAATAAGTTTGAAAAAACATGCAAAAAAAAATAACATTAAACAACATGGATCACAAACGTTGATCATCTGCTTTAAACAATATGAATGGTAAATGATTTTCCCTGTGTATACTTATGGATGAAAAAACAAAATAAGTTCATTCACTGTCTCAAGCAAAGATTTTAGATCTCTTGATGTTTGTGGGATGCAGGCTGCAAAGGAAACTACACATACTTTGCTGAGTAACTTCAGGTGTCTATTCTGATGAACGAGTGCATCGGAAAAAGATGCATTTTAACAAGATTTTCTGTTTTCTACATTACCGCTGTTGAGCAACAGGCAATCATTATTTGCATGCGTGCTCAAAAATTATTATGAATGATTTTTTTGTGTATCTTTAATTTGTTTTATACAAAAGAATATTCTTAAAAATTAAACTTCAAACTCTTTAGAAACTTTTCTTTTGAATTTCAACACAACGAACCTTGGTCTCAACTCTTATAAGACGCTACAGTTAGAATGTCTGCAATAAAGCAATGTTCTTATGGGGGTTGCAAGTGCCATTTTAAGTCCTTAGAGGGATCTTACCATTCATAGAAGCTTCACAAGAAATTTATAATCATGCAAACACACAGCACACGCAGATGCAATTCGCCGATATTAGTTTATTTCTACACTTAATTTACAAACATATTTCAGCAATTCGTGTGAAACAAAGTGAAGTATAACTGTACAGTTTATCGCAAAAAATTTTTAATTTGATCAATTTTGTTAATTTTAAGCAAAAAGTCATTGTTCACGAATCCCAAACGATAGTCACCAAATGTCCGCTTAGCATATATAACTTAGATCAGCAAAAGCACTAGATAAAGCTCGTATTAACTAAATAAGACCCTTTAAAAGGTATCGCTTCCTTATTTTTCATTAACTACAACATTGAAAGCCTTCCACATCCATCATCCTGTGCAGCGGTTAAGAGGAGTATGAAAGGGCTATTCTTGTAATGTTAAATTTACCAATTTCAGTTTTCATTTCTCAAGGAATATTAAAATTAATAAAATTAAACTTTTACAGAATACAGTTGCACATAATTGAAGGTTACTGATCTATTTTCACTATTGCACCATGAATCTGAAGCATATTATAAATTATTTTCAATGTTTTGTTTTTCTTCTATTTTTTTTAACAATTTATTTTTTTCTTTGTCACATTTTGTCCTAGTTCTACCATAATAGATCCACATCATCACAATAATATCATGAAGAAGTGGTAAAAGTTTCAAAGCGATAGCTTATATAGATCCTAGAAAAATGGGAAGCTTATGCAAAAAAAAAAAAAAAATGTAGCTTTCCAATAATTCCAGCCCTAAGAGTTTTCCAGAAAAACTAACTATTTGATAGAAGCACCAGTTAAAACTTTCCAACATTGTCAAACAACAAAGCATATGTCATGAAAACAAAAGCTACCAATTTATGAAATATAACTTTTTCTATCTTTCAAGACAAGCCAGAGCCTTTTACAGCAAATGGTTCCTGAGATATAGAATTTTAACTGAATAAGTACTGGCTAAAAGGGGGCTTCTGCAGTGACATAATTAATAATTTATTAAAATACTTATAACCAAGGAACATTAATGAAAATAATATAAAAAATAAAATATAAAATAAACAAATGGTACAAAAACAAACTAACAAAAGTATGTATGACTTTTATCTCTCCCGTTTCCCTTCAATACTTCTCTTAAATTCAATAGGATAGGTGCACTCGCAACACTACCAGACTCGTTTGATCCACAGCTTTGATGAACAAGGACACAAGAGGGAAGAATAGATCGGGCATAGCGGAGTTGTTGGGATGGAGGATTCAAACACTACCTGACCTGACAACGTGATTACCTGCCTTGTGACAGTGAATAACGTCACGTGAAATAATATTAACTTGTAGGCATATATTTAAAATGTTTCTGTTGTAAATTTTTATGTTTTTGATTCTTTTCGTATGCATTCTTATTGTACGAGGTGAAACTTTGCAGCGTTTTGCTGCTCGGTCTATCGCTTTCTTTAATGCAAATTAGAAGTGCATTTGCCTCCTCTTCATCACAGCAGGTCATTATTTTTGGAAATTGCTGTCACCAACGACAGGGCGGCACCCTTTTGGCACATCTCTGACATATCAGAGGAAATGGAAATATTATCAGTAACTACACAACAAATGAATGACAATAAGCAATGACATTTTCCAATAACGTATGAACTCAAAATAACTGAATTCACAAGACAAATCACAAGTAAACTTCTTTAATAAACCTGCCTGATGTTTGCTTGTTAGCGGTGCATTACGAACGCATGCGCAGATATAGAAAGAGGCTGTAAGAGAACGCCACTAGGAAACGCAGATCTATTTTTTCCTTTCAGTTACAATTTAACAATATTTCCATGAGATCATAAAAAAAATGAGTTTGGCAGAAACTAAAACCGAAAGTTTGGGTGATAAGTGGGCTAGTTCTGCTCGCTGCGCAGCAATACGTGGAAGCAAGCAATTACCTCACAGAGCGTGCTTTTTCTAGATTTCCTTGAAGGCGCAGAGATGAATGTAGGCAGATTCCGTGCGATACTGACACGGTAGAATCGCCAGTTGACAAATAGTCTAGTACTTCTCAGTTCTGGTGATCTGCTTCTGGATGAAGACCCCACGCGACTATGAAAGCAGTTGTTCTGGAAAGGTTTGGTTGAAAACACTTATCATATACTGAACACATGTGAAGATGTGAAACAAATCGTTCAAAATTTAGTGCATATGAAGACATTTCTTAAAAGACTTCTTAAACTTAATGGATTCGTCTGGCACGTTGTATGTTTTGTTCATTGCTCATCAATCACAGAACCTTCGCTTTGAACGAAGAGAGTGGTGAGTCAAAAGAGCTCAAGTTACAATAAGAAGAGTATCGAGTATCGACACTGTCTTCCTGTGTCCATTACTTCATGCCATACTGTTGCGAATTGCTTGGAGCTACTCAATGTCCAAACGCAGGACAAAATGAAATGCTAAGTGAATTAGTCGGCGGCTATTTCATAGAAAAGTAGGAAGTAACCTCCTACTAATGCTGCATTTGGTCTTCAAAATAAAAATTCTGAACTCGTCAAAACAAACAAAACAAACTTTACCGCCTGAGTCATCCCGCTCGACAGAGCAAGTGTCAGCTTCATTTTAGATTTTTGTTGATCTCTGCAAGGTTTATTAATGTAGATGTTAGAAAATACATTATTTAAGAATTTTTAATTATTTAATATCGAATATAGTTATGTCTTCTGTATTTTTATTACTTGTGAACAATTGAAGTTAGTAAAATGCATCTTGAATGAGTATCATTGGCGGATGGGAAATTTTATTGAAAACCAAAGACTATTCCATTGGTTTTGCAAACTGTATTTTTATGTGCTTTAGCCTTATGACATTTTCTCTTCTTTGCCTGTCACAGAAAATTGTCATCAATCGAGTCATTTTTGAGCAGGCCTCTGTTCTAGGCAGTAAAACATGTTAAACAAAAAATAGAAACAAATATTCGTTATATAGTCTTTACTGGTTTTATGGAAGTTTCTATGTCATTTGTTTCTTCAATATTACAGCTGGTGGAAGGCCTACTTTTTCACTGTGGTATCACAAAGGTTTCGTTCCTTATTCAACAAACAGCAGATGTAATTTGCTTAATTCTAAAGAGGGATATTATCTACTTTTTTATACAAAATACTCAAATGGGAATATTCCCAGCTATTGTCGGGTAGGGCACGGAAGCTAAAATTGTAAGAGCAACGACACGGCAAGCCGAAGATCCATAATTTGAGTCCCGGCCATAACAAAGAATTTCTTCTATCTAATTCTTATTCCAAACACCTATTTTGATATAGTTTCGACTTTAATGATAGAAACATTTTTAAACACTTCTATAATTATTGATCGTTTCAACACAATCATATATCCGATAAGAGTGGCAGAGATTTCACAGAATGTGAACGGGAGTTCTGCGGTTTGAATCCCATCAGAATCGTCCTCTCGAATGAAAAATTTCCGAGAGGTACCCTAAACTTGGGCTTGGAACGCTTTCTTACCTCCACCTCATAAAAAGAAAAAAGTTATTTATACATTTTTAATTTAATTCCATGTATCATCATGTAATACATCAATAAAAGTGAATGTTAAACAGCGTTAAAAGTAAAACATTCATATGAAAATTTACGTCTCCCTATAACGATTTTTTTTCTAGTCGGCAAGTTTATTAAGAGGAATAATCTCAACGATTTTCTGTTTTAAATTTGTGAAACAGCACTTTTCCAAAGAAGTTTTATGTTTAACCTTTTTTGGAACCATATTTACTTGCACCAGCATCATTTGGAAAGAGAATAAATATGCCCATACCACGTGTAATTTCTCTTCTCGAACTATCTACATCTGAATATAAATATTAAACATCAGGAACATGAGTATTCATTATTTGAATTTTCATATATAATAATAAACCACCTACACTAATATTATTGTAGTCAAGAAAAATTATATAAACGAAAATAAAATGTTTAAGAAATAACATCCAGAAAAAGCATGTGTTGTCCAGGCGTCGGCATTTCTATGCACTAAAAACAGAATATTATTGATTGAAGTTATTGTTGGTGTTGGACTGTGGATAACAGGTTGGAAGGGTACAACAGGCCAGGAATTACAAACCATCTTTCTCCTTATGCCTCTCTCTCTCAACAGTTGTTTATATGTTTACCTGCTGTGGCCCATGACTTGCTTTGTTTGTGCACGATGTCAGGTGCTTAAGAATCCCTAGTGATGTTTAAAACAAAGCGGCGCAAGTGGCCATTCTATGAACTAAATTGTGCTAAAAGCTGATTGCTCTTGCAGATCAATTGCTCTAGCATTAAAACTACGATTAATACTGCTTTCACATGACTATAACACTTAGAGAAATTATTGAGTTAATGATTCTTGTACCGTAATATGAGCTACTGTTATGTATACACCGAGGGTGCCAAAATATATACACATTTCACAGTAGATATCTATTTAATATATTTAAAAGTTGGACAGAAAAACAACAGTAATGTGAGTATGATGTTCTGTAAACAGATGTGACTCGCATACATTATGATAGCGTTGCTACGTGACAGGTAAATCAACAATAAACAAATGAAGCCTAGATATCGTATGATGTCCTGTAAACAGATGTGACTCACATTACGTTATGCTAGCGTTGCTACAACAAAATGGAGCCAAGATTATCGTTTGAACAGCGGAAAGCAATTTTGAAGTGATGTTGGAAAAACAAGAATGTTGTTGAAGTTCAAAGGCAGTGGAGACATGTGTACCGTGTTCTCCGGATGTTGTATATCGTAGAAAACCAGTACACTGGCAGCACTTTGGGAAGAAATTGAAACGGCATGTGCTGAAGATACTTTCGCAAACGTTGCTCAATCAGTTGTTCAACATACTCAGAAGTGTATCGACACCGATGAAGGGCATTCTGAGTAACTGTTGTAACTGTAAAAGTCTTAAGATGATAGTGCTCATCATTTTCTGTTTGTGTGAATTCAGTTTTGTTTTGTTAACACATTTTTTTCTTTGCCTGAATTGTGTATACATTTTTGGCACCCTCTCTATATATAATATAATGAGTTTCAGTTTGTGAACATTGCATATCATGCTGAAATCATGATTAATTATTATTACTTCAATTGTTCCTAAAGAAGATCATGAAAACACGCGTAGTCAAAATGGTGTTCAGTATAGCAGAAAAAATATTTCTCGTGGAGCGTTGTTTTCGTTCATAAGGAGCTGCTCGAAGTACAGGGGATCCTTTTCGTTCTAACTCTGCTGACCCTACACCCCCTGATGCGTATTTGTGCGGTATTCTGAAGGGGGGTCTATACAGAGAGGGATCTAATAACCGCCATTATTATTCGGCTTAAACAAAACATGCTTCGTAACCAAAGATAACGTTAAAGATAGATCTTCATTAACTAAATAATCGTGCACACTTCTTGCAACGTGTATACATTAGAAACACGTATATGTAAATAGCAATATTTGGTTACATAAATAAGTAAATATAGTTCAATTCAGTTTTGGTAAGCTTTATTCTGGGCCATATTGTAATACAATAATTCAATTTCGAATGGTTGTTGATACAACCCTTTAAGTGATTTGTGAGACAAAATTAATTATCTTCGTTATGTACACACGTTTTAGATGTTCATAATGTGGTTTGAGAATATCTATGGTAGCAAGAGGTAATGTCGTAGTTAGTAAATTGTGGCGATAATACAGATGCATTCCGTTCACTCACGGCTTTGAACTGTACAATTATTGAAAAAGCTTTGCCTTGTATGTGATGGACCATCAATGACACTACGCGTGGAGCAATTATATTTTGTCTATTCAAAGGAAGGAATTAGAAACATTCAAATGAAAATTGCATATTAATGCTCAACTTGTGTATTTTTATTTTAACTAATAATCTTGTTTTTCAGATAAAAATATTAGCGAAAATATCATTTACAACAGCAAAGAACACGACATCACACAAACACAAATTCCAACCTTGTATTAATTAAGGGTTTAGGCAAACCGATTCTCTCAACGTCTCTGCTGCAGAGAGAGAGAGTGTGTGTGGGTGGTGGGTGGGTGTGTGTGTGGGTGTGGGTGTGTGTATGTATGTATGTATGTATGTATGTATGTATGTATGTATGTATGTATGTATGTATGTATGTATGTATTAATCAATCAATTTAATTTAAGTACATTAAATTATTTTTACACAGTTAATTTAATTAAAGACGGCTAACCTAACTAAAAACATGTAAATTTGGTTAAGTACCCATCAACCTAATTAAATATTACTTAATTTTACACACATTAACTTAAATAAATACATTTATAAAATTGTTCGCTTTATCAAATATATTTCAGCATATTTATGCCTCACACTTATTAGCTTGAATAATAATATAAAAAAGTCAAGCTAAGCTATTAAATTAACTAAAATAAGAAATTAAAGCAATATTTCAAGTAGTATGGGAAATAGGTGTATTTGGACACTCGTATCTATTTATATCAATGAAATATTTTCACACATAAATTAAGTTTACTTTTAAATTTTGTCAGAGAATGACAACTCCCAAAGACAACTGCAGGTGTTTAAGGTTTTATTTACGAAAGAAATTTTATCTACAATTGATAGTGCTCCCACAGCTGCAAATATTCCGTGGAAGAAGCTCAAAATGCAGTTCTCAGGGTCTTGCTATCTGTTCTCCTCTCAGTCCTTGTTTTAGTAATTTAAATCATCATTAATTTTGCTCGTTAGAATATAGAAGACGAAAGGAGTCATTATATACTCTTCATTCTGGAGTTTATGGATAAGAATAGAGGATGCACATGTTGAGAAATGTGATGTCGGCTCAAATGAAGTTGGAATGCTGCGTTTAGCGATTTATAGAAGCTAAAGCCATTATACTGTTGAATAACCAGCGAAGAGTGTGTAAGAAAGCAGTCGAAACAATAACATGTAGTTCAGTATATACGCTTCAGACTCTGTAAGCTGATTTTTCCTATTGTGTTAATTAAATGGAATATTTTAGAATTCCTTTGGCTAGGAGACAACTTTGGTGAGAAGGTTTTGAAGCTACTGACAGTGAATCTGAAATATGGTGATGTACTAAGAGTTCTATACTCAGAACATATGCATAAGGTGTGTGTTGTTTGCATAAACTTGCAGAAGAAATCAGGGTCAAGTTTCCAGAGATGTGTACGTGTTTTACAGTCACCGTAAAGAATATTTGTATGTAAGCAAACACAACTGGCTAGTTTCCAACATTGCAAATATTGACATGCTGAGGATATTTTGTAATTGGGGATAAATGTTATTTAATTATTTCACAAGCACTACAAAACTAACGATTCAGGATATTTTATTCTCTAGCAACGTGAAGGCTAGTTCATTTCAAATACTGTTACAACTATTAGTAAAATTGTAAATAAAACGAAATATAAGCCGTGAAATTAAAAGTAAATTCGAAAAACTGGTTATTTTACAAAACATATATTAACATAATATCAGAGAAGAGATACAATGCCATTGAATTGTTTATACTTTATGACATTTATTATTATTATTATTATTATTATTATTATTATTATAGAAATTTGAAAAAAGATGCAATTTTTGCACCTCATGGCCAAAGCTGCCATGTCGCATCTCACATTGGCAACATTAGCTGGCAACAACTATGACAAGCTGCCATCAATAATTAAAAGGCTGGAGGCTCAAGCTGTTCCATTCACATCGAGGCAGTGACAATGTGAACCAGGTTAAAGGTAGTCTAAAGGCGATTCCTTTAGAAACGGGTAGAGCAGTCGAGGCAACGTTTCATCGCATCCTGGTTGGGGAGGAAGTCGAATCAATTGCGTGGATGCTGCAAGGCGAATATTACTCACTTCCGGCAGAGCTAAACCCCAATGGAGCTAGTGCGTTTTGAAATATTGTCCAAGCACGGAGAGAGGCTCTCTCAGTTCAGGAATATTTCATGCACAGTAGGCACAAATTTACAGATACAAAAAATTCTTGTAACTGAAAAGCAATGAATTATGGTGACTATCTCACTCATATGACGTCATCTTAAAATCGACCAATGAAACGAACCAAATTTTGAATTCCAGCCAATCACAGCCGAATTACGAAGTGAAATTATCGAAAAAAATTATCAAACCATTTTATCATCCGACGTGCATTTGTCTTGTGGTCAGTGTAGCCAACTCTATACCTCCACCTTATAATTCCTGAGCACGCATCACTGACCACTTTTGCTAGAGGCGATGGACAGCTATTGCTAGCAACAAAAGTATGGACAATCGACAATCATAACGCAAAATAGAGGGAACTTCAAAGAGTTTTGGTTATGCGTCAAATGTACAATTTGATCTTATTGTTAAGGACTCCAAACCACAAAATACAAAGAAAAATAGAGATACTGTATGTTATTTTGTTTTCTCGGTTGGTATAAGAAAATCCAATGGTAGTGATTGTAATAGTCGATTTTTGTCGATTTCAGTCTCACGGTTTTCAATGGAATAGATATTCAAAAGTATAACATTTTATATAAGTGTAAATATTCTATGCGTGAATTTCAAATACATATCACTTTTATTCTTATTATATTCATGAAATAATCCTAAACCCGCATTTTCCTCTTGGCATTACTGACAATCCGCATTTTTCTGTCGCAAGTTTTTGAAAAGGTTAAGTAAAAACATACAGTTATTGTAATTTTGTAAACTAAGTTTACGGAAATTATATTTAAATTCTTATTTTATTCGTGAAATAGTCCTAATAAATATCATTCGGGGCTCTCAGCTTGACAGATAAATTCACTCACTACTCACTACATCTGTGAATTTATCGGTAATCTCAGACCCTCTCGTGATATTGCTTGTGATAATAAACAGTTTACTGAGAAATGTTAAAGATAATTGTTCTGAAGACTATGTAAACGATGTTTTAAACATCTTTCTTGTCAGAAGTTTTAAGGATACTAGTAATTTATCTATCAGTTAGTCTTTTAATATTTTAGTCCCTATTTATGTGCCCAATTTTTGTGCCTATTTGATGACTTGTTTTATTTGTTTTATTCATAATAGTCTTTTTATTTATTTTTCCTTTTAGTAACTATCAATATTCAGTCCAATAATTATAATTGATGACTAATACATGCAGATCAAATAGGTTGCAAAAATTGTTGGCAGCTTGCAGAAAATTGTGCTTCATAAACTTGTTGAACAGGATAAAGAATATTAAAGATGTCTCGGCAGTAGTGTTGTCAGAGGTAACGACAGAGGGGGCAAGGTAGATAATGATAATACATTTTTGCGCTTTTCAGCTATTTGGCACTTAAGAAATTTACCCAGCGCGGTGACTCAGATGTTACATTTGGAATTCGCATTTGGAAGGTTTGAATCATTTGGGGCCGACCATCTGATCTTGAGTTTTTTTCGTGGTTTGCACTGGTTACTCATGCGAATATTGGGATGAGTATTAACTTTCCATTAAGTTCCTTGACCTCATTTATTTTCTTGTTCCCGGTTTCAGAGTTGCTAGTCCATGTTTTGGATTGGCGGTGAGCGGTTTGCAGTGGTGAATTTTTCTCATTGGAAAAACTACTCCTGGCGTCGTAACAGATCAACAAAATAAAAGGAAATTGGGAACGTTACAGACCACTTCTGAATTCATGCTTGCCGCTCTTTCTATCCTAACCTCATTCTTTGCTCCCGAGACTCAGTAGGACTCTTTGGACTTCCGTGCCTGAACTCTTCCTCCATCTCCCCGATCCAATTCAATACAATAAGTAACTTTCTAAAAGCACAAGTGCATTCATTTTCAACGCTCTGAGAGTCGATAAAAGCAACGAAGTGCTTTGTAAATATTAAGTTTTCACAGAATTCATAACATATTTTAATAAATTCAATTATTCTTATTATTATTATTATATTATTATTATAATACTATTAAGTTTTTTAATTAAAGTTATTATTAAGTAAAAGATTAATTTCCTGTAAATTGGACTATAAATTGGGTTGTAAATTATAAATTTGTCTTATTGGCTTTAGATGAAAACATTATAGGATAATATGATAATAAGAAATATTTCTAAACAGAAAACTACAGGGGGAAATAGCGCATTTTTAAGTATGCATCATGGACATAAAACTTAAACATTAACCCTAAATGTTGCGAATACATGCAGATAAACGTTTGCTCCCTAAAACAAATTGCCTTTTGTGAGAGAGCTAAGCTTTCTCGATGGTTTCTTTCTTTCTGGTAGATTCTTCAGAATGCTATATAGAGAGATTTACTCACGTAGTGAGTAGTTTTCTTGCACATTCGTTCATCTGTTTTTTGTATATTAATGAGAAATTCAGAATTCTTTGGCAGAAACCTTTACTTCTTCTTTCTCTATCCCTTATGCCCTTTGGCATCTGGTTCCTTCAGCCACTTTCCAAACTATGCTCTATCTGTAGTTCTATTATTAACTGCCCATTGTTTTCCCTACAATCTTGGTCTTCCTCTCCTTCTTCTTCCTTCCAGCCTTGCTTCATATACTCTCCTCGGCAGTCTATCTGCTGTCTTCTTACCACATGGCCAAATCATCTCAACTAATTTCTTTCCATTGTACTAATTATATTTGCCTAATTTAAACTCTCTTTATTCCATTTCTTACTTGCTTTATCCAACTATTTTTCTTAAATGTTTCATCTGAACTGCTTTCATTCTGCTAGAATGTTTACCAAGAACGACCCATCTTTCGCCCCCGTGCAGTAAAAGTGCTTTATATACTACAATATTTGTTTTCAACTCAATTTCCCTTTTACCTACTATTGTTTTGTATATTTGGTAATATAAATTTTATTAACCTTCTGATTTATTTTTCATCATTTGTCACTAATACTCCCAAATATTCGAAGCTTTCCCCATTTTCCAACATTTTTTTCTTCAATATTATTTTAATTTCTTCTTTTCCTTCCTTACTTATCATCATTATCTTACTCCTATTATTCTACTCACTTTCATCTCTCTTTTCTCTAACGTACCCCAGAGAAATATTTTCCATTTTTTAAAGTATAGTGGAAAAACTTTCAGTGTTCCAACATTAACGCCAATTTCCAACTCACCATTTAAATTGTAATATCTTAAATTTATTCTATAAGAATGTATCACTGTCTCATTAATTCTCTCAATCACAGCATAGCTAGAGTGCCCTTGGAAATAATATCTTTGGAATTATTCTGTTCTGCTAAAATGATGCTACCCATTTGTGACACTTGATGTTCATGAACAGTCATTAAGTCCTCAAGAATTTCCTTTGTTTTTCACCGATCCTGTGACCAGTTAAAGAATACAAGCTTCTTCTCCATAGACAAATCCATAATTTGGCTGTAACTTAAGATGCTGATGAAATTTTCATTTTGTGACTTTTCTTTCTTCAGGCAATGTAATAATTCATTAGAACATCAGGATCGTGGTATATGAGTACTCTTCTCTTTGACGGATAGTAAGGTTAAAATCCTTTACATTGCAATCTGTTTCGTCACTGGACTTACTAGCTTGACTAGAAAGCTTTTCCCTGCAACTGGTATTCAATACAAAAATAAACAATATATATATTATTCTTATTAATATAGGTAATCATTTTCGATTACCTTCATCTATCTCTCTGCCAGCATTGGAATTTGCTGTGGATACTAATCAATGAATTTGGAGGCAAAAACTCTGAATATATGTTTTTGAGATCCTCAAGATTGTCGAACCATCTTATTCGAAGAAAAGTTGCCATGGACTGAAACAACCCAAAGTCAGAATCAGAGTAAAAAAGGTGCAACATCCGGCTGTGTGTTGGGTGAGATAGCAATTCTATTCGTTCTAGTCTTCGGATTTTTTGTTGGGTCAATCTTGATCGATAGGCAGAATCGTTGTCTTGTTGCAGTATAGCGCACTTTGCAGTTACTCACAGTACAACTCAGCGTCAACTCTTCGATCGTTTGGAACCGGCTTGGAATGGACAACGCCTTCAAAATTCCACCAAACGCACAGATATATCACCTTTTGCTTAAAACGACTTTAACAAACCATGGACTGAGACTCTTTTCCAAGGGATCCCCATTGCCTTCTCCTCTCAGAATTACGTAACAAGAGTCATTTTTAATCACGTGTCCTATTGTGTTTCTAGATTCGGTCATTGCTGGGTCTGAGTTTCTGTAAGTTCATGTGGATCTACTCTACGACTTTTATATACATGTGGAGCTAATGCAAATGCTTAGCTACTGGTTTTTTTCTTTTCCATTGAATTTTCCTTACAATTCACGAGCACTGGCGAGTGACTTTTCGACAGCCGTGTGCACAACTTCATTTTTTCGTCCAGAGCGCCGCTTACCTTCAAGACTAGCATCTCCATCACTGAACCAGTTGAATACTGTTTTCATACTGCATCATCCTCACCTTCTATCTTCTTCAGTTGCTACTAGCACTCAAATCTTTTCTCCAAAAGAATCTAAGAAGAACGCGAACTGTCATTTTGTTGTCACACATTCTTCGTTAGATTTGGAGAATATACAGGGTGATTCTCTCGCTAGAGGCTCCAGAACCTGTTATAGATCATAGTTTGGGGCCTCTGGCGAAAGAATCACTCTGTATAAAGAATAAATACGCTGAAACTCGTCTAAAAATGTTATATAAAACATTTGCATTCAGCAAATATCAAACTTTGCCTAATAACTCAGAGACCGTTTGCGGGAAAAAAACTTTCTGGCAAAATAATATAAATTAAATGAATAAAATAACAGAAAAATTATTGAAGAAAATTCTCCTACAATTGCTGAAATCTTCCTTTAATCGAAATGGGGGAAAAAAAAAAACTGAAATGTGAAGGTCATTTAGGTGAAAATATCCACCCCTGTTACTTATGAACATTTATAACATGATAAATAATTTATACTTCATTGACCTTACAAGTAATTAACCTGGGCACTTTCAAGACTCTGTTAAAAGTTATCGTGCCTCTTAAATTAAACATGATAATGTATTGGAAATATGAAAGTTAACCAAGCTTCAGTTATAATTAAAAATATTGTGCATTAAATCCTTGCCACGTTGAAAATTTGGTGCTGCATAAGGTACTCTCAAAATATGGCTGCTTGTGAGTAGGATTGAGCTCTGACTGTGTATCTAAATATTAATTATTGTTGTACAATAACGTAACACTCATGCTGTTTGAATTCTTAAATATAGATTAAAATGCAAAAGAATACAGTGAAAGAAATTCTCCTTATTTTAATATAATTTATTACGAAAGAAAAGAGGGTAATTATAACGGGAGTAGAGTGTATGCAAAGACAGAACGCTGTGAATTAATCCAATTTATGCCTTGAGTTATGAGATGTTAATACGGACACATTGATAAAAGTAAATGGGTGAAAAAACTATATAAACTAATTAAATGAAATAAAGGAATAAAGCCTTAGGAATTTTCGCTGGTAAACACTGCCATGAAAAAACTTACATGAGTAGCTCACGATTTGAGCGTTAAACCTGTTCAAAAGTCGTGAACTTTCCTACATTGAAAATGCGCATAACCTTCTGGAACTTTCGCTGCTGAAAGTGAAAATATTGGGCAATAATAAAGCAAGCGATTTTTAGCCTCGCCAGCCGCGCAGGGCCAATCTCCAGTCGCCTGAAGGGTCAATGGACAATTTTCTCTCGCATTTCTAATTGTATAACGATGATTATATAGTCTACATACCACACCAGCTGACCTGTATAACATTTCTCATTTCTTCTTGGGCATTCGTTAAAAAGTGTTTAGTGTGATATATATAAATTAACAGTAATTATGATAGCAGAAAAAGATAAAACACTATGAAAAAGTCACACTTGAGATGGTTATATTTCGGACTCGTGGAGTCCTTCTATGGCAAGAAGACAAGTGATGGTAATAAAAGTAAATATTGAGTAGCGAAGGTAACGTTATGCATGGAAACAGGTGCGAAACAACAGTAGAAGTTAAACCAATATAAAATGCTCTGCAAAGCTTACAAGATAACATATATACGACGTTCTTGGAAGAACAGGTAGCAAATGAAGAAATGTTGAATTCCTTATGGTAAGGCATAATTAGCGCACAGGTTTTACATTTAGGGTGTTGGCAAGGATATGAGCCAGCAAAGGGCCGTGGTAAATTCGGAGGAGCTAGGTTCCGGTAAAATATACTTTTAAGGTTATGGGGTGTTCTAAAAGTAAGGCGGGGTAAAAATTTAGAAGAAAAATCATTTAAAGATGGATGCATTAACAAAGTATCATGACATTCTTTCAATATATATGTATATATATACACATATATCTGTGTGTGTTTGTGTGTTAAATTGGACATTCCTATGACATCAAGAAATTATTATACATAACTATTTCCAACACGATTAACATATTACTTATTATGTTCTATTATCAGAAATTAATTTTATTGATACCTGCATCAGAATGTGACACATTAAAAAAATAATATATTGGTCTTCAAAACAAATAGTTATTTAAGTCTCCTGCGTCTTCTTTATTTGAAGACTGGGCATTCATAATCCATGCTATAAATATGAACGGTATGTGAATTGTAGAACTTTCCGCTATTTTTAATGTCAGCCGTGAAGGATACAGTGTGCACTCACTTGCCAAAAGACTGTGGCTTCAATTCTTCCCTATACATGTGTACGTAAAATTATCATATGCAAACGTGGAGTGTGCCATGACATTTTTTCTTTGATTATCGCTGATTCAGCAATTTGGGCGATCCAGTAAATTCCAACAAAATAGTAGTCATTGTGCTGCTAAAATGTCATATTCAGCAACGAAGAAATATTGTTCACTTACACAGGGAGCGAGGAATTTTCAAGGAAAGACACAAAAAAATATGTAAAACGAAGGCATTGTGATTATTTCTCAACGATGAAAGCTTTAACCTTACAACGCATAGCTGTTTGGTTATCGGGAGCTTTCACATGGCCAAAAATGCATGTCCAGTGTTGAATGAGAAGAGGTACGGGCGCTTTCAGATGTTTGCGCATTAGCCAGACTTCAGTTATGCGAATTCTGTACTAGCAAATCCTGTTCCTCCTTAGTCCACTCCATGAACTCAACAGTAACTGCGAAATTCGGTTGATCAATTCTAAAACAGATTGAACGATATTTTCTTATCCCAATATTATTTATGATAAAGTATTTGCATATCAGCGATAAAAAGTGTAGTAATGCTGGAACGTGAAAAACGCGTTCCAAATGTATTAAATATGAAGTTAAATGTCGGCTGATATTTTGCGCCGGCTCCTTTTGCAGAATGCCATCTGCAGATAATGTGCACCGACGCGATGGAGAGAATACGAGTATTGATTGATAATAATTTCCATTTCACATCCTGAAGGTGTGACTCGTCTGGCCTACAGGAATATCTTTACTAATTCCTCTTCATTGCTATTTTTACTGTGGGCTCTTGCAAGAACTTCAGCATCTGCCGAATGTGGCACAACTAAAAGAGCTAAACACTTCCATTTACTTATCTAATAGTATGTTAATGAGATGTGTAAATACTCTCAAATAGATGCATATAAATAATACTGCGACTGCGACTGCAATTTTTAACTTATCCTTCAGTAGGTGCCCCAAGGAGCAATGTGACCTTGAAGTATGGCATACCTGCTGTGAGAGCTTGGTCATATCCACCGGCTTAATCCGTTTGAGAGCCGAAAGGCGCTCAAGCCGCTCACGAGCTTGCTGTTCCACGGCGATGACGAATGCATCTTGTACATTGCTGTTCTGCGCAAGGTCCAGGGCTAGAACACACAAAAATAGTACTCACCATAGGCAGCGATTTGAAAAATGAACACTGTGACATCAATAAACTTTGTATGATGCTATATCACACATTAAACAATATTTATATATTGATTATCCAAAATAAAAAGGCATATTTACTCGTATCAACATGTAAACTCATTAAAATCATAGATTTATACGACTAGGATGACCATGAATCAGTAATCATTTAATAATAAAATATATAAACAAACAAATTAAAATGTATCATCTCTAAGCTAGAGAAAAGTATAATTATTTGAAATACAAGTTTTCAAATTCAGCATTTAATTAGAATTTTTTATGAAATATAAAAATAATTTGTACAATTATTAATTTTTGAGCTCTTAGTATCTAATAATTAATAGCAGAAGCACAAATTGAACCAGGGAAGTAAATTGCAGTCTTTAAAAGAATTTCGGTGATAAAAGTATAGTTTAAGTGTCAGAAATTGAGCATTTTAATAGAAAAGTTTGCTAGTTTTCTATATTTATATAAATATAGAAAATGACATCCTCCTGTTGATGTCACTTTAGGAAGATGCTGGAGGAAAACCATGAGAATGTGGCCATGAAAAGGTAACTCAACAATACGGAGAAAAGCAGCAAAACTCACAAGATTCAACAATAACTATTTAAATATAATTTACTAAACAAACCAACTTATGTACATAAAATGTGCAGAAGTATTTTAAAATTACAGATTATAAAGTGTAAAAATCAGCATATTAATTTTAGCAAATAGAAAATTTTAGACAAACCAATTACTAGCCTTTAAATAAATGAGAGTTTGATGTCTTTATAATTGTCCTTGTCTTCATCAAACGTTATAAAATGCACCTTAAGCAACCCAAAAATTAAATACAAACTTTAATATTAAAACTAATTTTAGTAAAAGAATCTTAACAATTTGAACAAGCAGTGGTCATAAAAATACCTGGATCACTGGGGAGACACAGTGAAGAAACTCCTAACAAAATTTACATTTATAAGGGCGAAAGATACCCAACCAAGAGGCATCTTAAAGAAGAGAAGATAAAAAAAGTGTCTGATGAACTAACAAAGCAGCACAGCCGTTTACCCTTAATTCTGTTACTAAGGAATATGCTGCAGCCAATAGGCAAAAACGCCTAGATAATAAATCGAGGAAGGTAGAAAGAAAGGAAAAGTAGGAGAAATATAACTGAAACTATTGATCGCGGACAACAGGATGTGCGCAAGAAAGGCACAACATCATAGTATAATGTAGTTGTTTGTTTGTTTATGAAGTAATGTTTAAAATGAGATTAACATAATGTACAATGAAAAAAAAGTTAAGTTCCACAATAAGGTTGTAAGTATTGTAACTGAAATTCAAATATTTGCATTTCGTGCTTATTTTATTTAAAATAAAATTTGCAGTACTATTAATTACAAAACGTTCGATTTTTGTTAATATGCACGGTCATAATTAAGACACTACATTTCTGCCCGGGATGCGCAGTAGCATCATTCTGTAATAATTAAACATATTCACTGAAGTGTTTTGATGAACCCTTTCTTTATTCCACCCCTTAGCTCAAAAGCTTTAAGCAAGTATTTGTCTGATTAAAGGTGTGTTAAAGAGATCACGTTACTTTAGAGTAAATACTGTGGATAATTTTTAGTTCGAATTCCAAGGTGATATGAAAAAAAATTATCAAACATTGGAATTAGCAAAAGATATACGTATATTTTAAAAATACAAATAAATCGAGATTACATTTCAATTAACATGTAGTGGGACTTACCTTGAAAGTTGCCGTATTTTGTGTGTTATCCTATAGGTAAGAGACAAATATTGACTCAAATAAGTAAGCTGGCATTGAATTACATTATTTTTAAAGTAAGCCGAAAATGCTTTAGGTACTGTGTCATAGTCTTTAGCAACGTCCTCACACGTATTTACACTTTTTTAAAACTTCTATTTTTTCTGTAATGTTAAGGTACAATACACACCGCGCTTCGGCATTGCGAACAAACCCCAGCTAACAACTACGGGTCTTCGGCAACTAATTTCAGTAGAGTTAATATTTTCCACAATTTTTTGTTCTTACATATTTTGATGGGATTTGAAGGACAAACACCCGCACACAAAAGCGATTTGAAATCATATTATTGAGGATGGAGGCAGTAGAGATACTGGGGATGGGTTTGAAGGACAACACCTGCACACAACAGGTGTTGAGAAGAGGGTGAAAGCTGCAGGTACAGTACAAGCCAACAAAAACTACTTCTCTACATTATTGTCTTTGGATAATATTAAATATTTGCTATCTGACCAATGCTAAACATTCTTAGAAATGCCTATTAACACAGTATAAAATGCAATTCAAGAATAAGTACTGATTTTTTAATAAATAAAAACTTGCCTTGAATTATTCATAGAAAAAGTTCGAAAATTCGAATAAAATAGGACTTTATAAGAGAATAAGTTTCTATTCCAATTATTCAGTGAATTGAAATATAACTATAACAAAAGTGGGCTTTGTACATGTTATGTAAATTTACCCACTGACTTAGTAGAGCTTCTGAGCTTCCATGCTACAATATCCTGGGATACAAGAGGACAAGGCTCAAGTTTTATTTATTTTTGTTTTTTGGGTTTACAGCTGATCCCATTGTACTTAACTGGTTCATCTTGTATACTGCTGATTGCAATAACATCAACACCAGGAAATTTGGCTGCAACAGCTGAACGCACTTATGTCAACGTTGTTGCATATAGGAAATACATATTTCACGCACGGCTGTAAACACTACCTCAAAGGCACTTTTTCGTGTTGAAAAGCCACCGCCTATGGGGTATAATAATATAACTTCCTTTTCCCTCCTCGTCAGCATTCCTTCGTTATCTGGCGTGCAATGACCAGTATTTTTATACGGAAGACCTACGTAAATGCTACGTGAAAATTATTATTCCTTGGCACCTGTTTATTTTTATAAGAACAAATAAATTATTATTATTATTATTATTATTATTATTATTATTATTATTACTGCATTCTTTGCAGATAGATGAGCTATTTTAATAGATTCTCCTTCATTTAAAAGACCAATATCTGCCAGATTGCTCCTCCTAATGTCTTATTCTGACTTCTTTAATCTGTAGTCTTGAAATAATGAATAATCAGTTATGTTTATATTTATAAGCTTAGGGATTGAAAATACTAAAGCTTACTGATGCACCCCCTAGAGTTAAGAAAAATTAAATTAAAATTATGACCCCACTTTATAGAAAGTTTTGTAAACAGTAAAATGCAACTTCCGCAGACATTTAAAAATGCTTGGAAAGGTAAAGTAAATGAATTGAAACACTGTGTAGTACACGTGCAGAAGTAGTTTGTCAGTTGATTTGCACTTATTGTAATATCTCCGATCTTAATTATCCAGTTGGCTACAAAAATAACTGTAGAGAATCTCACTTTGCTTACAGAGCCGCTGAACAAACATGTGGTGGTTGAGCCTCTGGGAGTCAGTGAAGAGAGCTGTATGAAAAATACGCTCTTCACCGTTTGTCACTTGTTTGCCTTTTGAAAGTGTGACAACTGAGAGAAAAGTGCCTTAGGCACGGTCTGTTCCAATAACAAGAAAGATTTCTTTTTCTTTACTGATGAACATCACGTTCTCTTTTTGCTTGCTATTTCATCCTTTGTTTAGTGACACAAACGCATAAGAAGACGTGGTGAGCAATGTCATTGTCTTTTCTTTTACTGGTTTAAATTCCTGTGTCTGTCAGATAACATATACTCATCGGAAACGACAAATTCCTTCTCCAGGGCACGCCTAAAATGTGGGAGTTTGAAGCCAGCGCCTGTTTCAGTGGATTCTGGTCTGTCTTATTTGTTTGTTCATAACTTTCTGCTATGAGTTTGGAAACATCTTCCGATGAAACAGCCTGATTTTTTGATCCAGGAAGGTTTCCAATTCATACCTTTGTGAAAGATACCGCAAGATGGAAATATATCTATGGAATAATCCGACTTTTTCTGTGAGCGAGTGTTGGGCATCGATATCTGCACTGCATTTGTTACCCTTATATTTCAAATCGGCATGAAATTCAGTTATTTTAAGAAGTTTTAAAAATATATCAATTTTTGCTGAAACATTCTTATATAAAGACAAGCACAGTTGTCTAAAAACCTTCCCTCAAAGGCAAGAACATCTTGACACTTTCTATATTAAATACGGTACTTGCGTATGTGAGAAAAGAAAAGGCAGTACAAAATAACATAACCCAGCAAAATAGCCTCACAGCTCGAGATTTATTTTAGGTAGGATTGCGTTTACTCTCTAGGAAAAATTAATCACTCTGAGAATCAACCTCCCCCTCCAAAAAACAGTTAAAAGTGATAGGAAAGGTACCACATAGCATGACATAACTATGACAACTAATGCATGAATAAAATCAACACTACTACACCTTACCAGAAAACTAATATGGTTAAGCTACGTTAAATGAGTAGGGTACACTCTGTTAATTTCGTGATATTGAGGCTTTTGTATGTATGTATTGTATGTAAAATAATAGGTTAATGCATTATAAATAAATTGTATTATTTATTTTAATTTCTTAATTAATACTGTTTTAGAAAAATTCATTAACCTATAAGACTAGTAGCTGCTTCTAAGATTACAAATAGAACGCAATATGCAGCGCTCTAAAATAAGAGATAGTGATATGCTATTTCACTTGTGTAAAGTCATCGTAAAATCGACCAATGAAATGAAACAAAATTTGAATTTTGATTGATCACAGTGCGATATCGCAGTGAAATTATCGTAATGTTTTATCAAACCCATTATCACGCGAAGTATATTTATCTTCTGGCCAGTGCAGCCATCTCTACACCCCCACTACAATTCCTGTGCATCACACAGATTAATCAAGAACATCCTTCAGCTATACAAACAAAGTGCGGAATTCTCCTTTCACATTTTCATCTATTCATTCCCAAATATCCTCAGTATCCAAGTGAAATTGCAGCTCCTTCATTCAAATTTGATAAATATGATTTCAATAATTGTATTTTAACTAATGTGTATTCACTCAAACACTTGTAATCAGCCAAACAGTCTGAAATAATTTTATAACAATACCGGTCTAAGCAACCATACATTTTAATAACCACGTTGTTCAGAATGGTAAATTTTTACCCCTGTTTTGTTTTTCTCGGTTGGTATTAGTAAATCGAACATTAGCGATTGTAACAGAAGCTTTCATCTATTTCAGTCTCACAGTTTCTGAATAGGTATTAAGTATTCATAACATTTTATACAACTGTTAAAAATCCGTTCTCGAATTACAAATATATGTTTCTTTTATTCATATTCTATTTTTGAAATAGTGCTAAACGCGTATTTGACTCTTCTTTTTGGTATTACTGACAATCGACATTCGTCTGTTGCTAGATGGCTTGAAAAGTTAGGCACTCATAATACAAATATACAATTATTACAATATTGCAAGGTAAGTTTACGGGATTTATAATTATATTTTATTTTATTCGTGAAATAGAACTAATAAATATTACTCCAGAGTCTGAGCTTTCCACGTTATGCATTTATCGGCTTTCGGACCCTTTTGTGATATTATGCTTAGGACTATTTCGCTATGTGACGTCATCTTAAAATAGATGTCGGTCCTGGTGGTGTAGTGGTAACCATACTTGCCTTCTAAACCCAAGGTCGCGAGTAATAACCCGGCCAGGATCGATGGATTTTTTCGGGCGTAAACATCTTTAAGTATGGCTTCTTTCGGAAGGGAAGTAAAGCCGTGGGTCCCGTGTCGTACATTTACGGCACGATAAAGTACCTTAAGTCTGAAAGAATATGCCTCTGAGCAAAATTTGTCCGCCATTTCACGCCCTGAATTGAATGGGACGCTGATGACCTGAGATGTTAAAGGGCGTCCTTAAATAAAACGAATCAATCAATAAAATCTTAAAATAGATCAATGAAATGAAACAAAACTTTTTATTTTGATCAATCACAGCAGGATATCGCAGTGAAATTATCGAAAATAAAGAGTCAAATCCATTTTTCACGCGACGTGTATTTATCTTGTGGTCAGTGTAGCCAACTCAATATCTCCACTATATAATGCCTGAATACGCATCGCTAACCACTTTTGTGTGTTGTCAGTAATTATAAATTGAACTAACTAATGTGTGTTCAATATAACACTTGTTTTTGCGTATTCAGTCAAACGATATGAAATCATTTAATAAATTATGTAACAATATCTGCCTAAGCAGCCATATAACTTATTAAACATGTTCAGAATGGTAAAATGTTTTCTCTGTTTTGTTTTTCTCGGTTGGTATTAGAAAATCGAACGGTAGCGATTGTAACAGCCGGCTTTTGTCTATTTCAGTCTCGCGGTTTTTGAACAGGTACTGAACTTCATAAGTAAGTATAACATTTTATACAATTGCTAATAACTCCAATATATATTATTTGTATTCATGAAATAGTCCCAAACCCGTATTTGACTCTTCTCTATTAGCATTACTGACAATCGACATTCATCATTGCTGGATGACTTGAAAAGGTTAAGTATTCATAATATAAATATATAATTATTACAATATTGTAAGACAAGTTTACGCAAATTATATTTAAATTTTTATTTCATTCATGAAATAGTTCTAATTAATATCACTTCAGGGTATGAGCTTTCAGGAAAATTCACTCACTATGCTCGTGAATTTATCGGCAATCTCAGAACCTCTCGTGATACTTTAGTAATAATTTCCTAATAATAGCCAAATTAACAAAATAGAGACAATTTGTAGTAAGGTTTGGCCCTTTATATTATTCATAAACTACTGATTACAGCTCACGCACTGGATCCAACTCCGTCATCTTTAAAATTCCCAGAGTATTACCCCTCTTTACTTGGTTCCTGAAAATGATGATAATTTGTTCTGTTTACAATTTGAACTCTTTTATTTTCTCTTCGTAAATCCTTTATATACTGTACATACATCCCGAGCTATTTTAAGTACCAAATGTTTTATTTTTTTCCCGCCAGAGTGTTATTACAAAGCGAAAGCGAATGGATTAAAAAAAACAAAAAAACAGGTGAAGAACAAACAAACACAACAAACAGCCGTCACAATTCTATGTAGTTGCTTCAGAAATAAAAGTGATAATTTTATTGAAGAAACTGAAGAAACTGTCTCGAAATTGGCAGAGATTTAGCTAATAGATGCGTGCGAGTATTTAACAATTACATGAATGACATCTAAGCTCGAAAATGTAGGAAAGACAGGCAGTTTTATTCACTTTGTAGTAGTGTCTAGCAGGCTGGCCAGTTTTTTTTTTTTTTTTTCAAACTGGGGCATGAAAAACTTTTCTGGTTGATATTAAAGCACGGTGATAGCTATGCTAACCATTTTGAAATCTATAGATCCATATCCGGTAACCACCTTCATGACAATATGAGCGCATCCTTAATTGAAGAACACACTTTCAAATACTTTTGTTTCAGTTAAACCTACTTACAAAGTTTTTTTTATTCAAAATATTTGGTTTTTTATTTCAAAATATACAGATGTCGATAGTTTTAGTGATCTTATCATTGTGCTATTTAGCCATTCAGACCCAATGTCGAGGGTTTAAATCCGGTTTGTTTCGATGAATTTTTATGACGTAAAACTCCTAAATATCACTTCTTTCCGAAAAGAAATAAAACCATTGCTCCCGCGTCGTAGATTTACTGCACGTAAAATAATCTCAGGCCTGAAACTAGGGGCCTCTGAACATAATTTATTAGTTGCTTCACGCTCTGAATTGAATGGAACCCAAATGACCAAATACGTTAAAGAGCGTTCATAAATAAACCGTATAATAATAATAACAATAATAATAATAATAATAATAATAATAATTGTTATTATTATTATAATAATGCTATTTTAGTAATTTGTTTAATGTTATGAAGGAAAAAGTTGGCGGAAGGCATCATGCGGGTACGTTGAAATTAACACTTCATTGCTTCGCAACAACATCCACTAGTTTGGTCCTCATTAGTGCTGGGCAGTATCAGGCATGCAACAGGTTCATTTCCTGTGAAATTGCAGGGGATCGCATTCTGGTTCTGGTAAGATGCCAATGCGGTGGAAGTATTAGGGCTAGAGAGAGAGAGAGAGCGAGACAGTCGGTGCTCAAGAGGAAGGGTGCGGCTGCTTTTCTTCTGAGTCAATAGGGTGAGAAAAATAAAAACTTACAAATATCTCAACTGTATATCTTTACCCAAGAAGAATTAACAGCTGAATGACTCAATCGTGGCGGTATTGTCTTGTGAAAGCTCATTCCGTTTATTCTCTATATCTAATGACTAGAGCTAGAATTAAATTGATACTGCAGCTCAGCTTAACTGTATTTATTGTTTGAAGAACATGAAGTTAATTCCTACTTGTAATTTTCATAATTTAAAATAACCTCTGAACAATTTTAACACAAAATAATAATGAATGCTGGATTCACAATGCAATCCATTATTGTGTATTGTAAAGGATGGTCCAAAAGACCGCCTGTGGTGTCTCAGTAGAAAAAATGGGCGTTAAATAATATTTGAAAAATGGTCCAAAAGTAATTTGGGAGAATAATTTGATACAGCCCAATACAGTATAGTACAAGAAATTGGGCGAGAAATCTGTTTAGAGAATATAAAACCTTTTAACATTGGCTCATTAACACACAATACAGCTAGTTTGTTAAAAAAGAATCCAGAAGTATTTATCTTAAATAAAGAACTGCATACTTATTTTACAAGGCAAAAAATAATATACATATTTGCAATTATAATAATGTTTAATTTTCCAGTCACCTTTTTGTCTTAGAAGGAAATGTTAAAAGTCACAAATGTCAATGATTTTAAAATAGGTTTAAGACTTATATTATCTATCCATATATTCATCTATGAGATTCTTGTAGAGAACGGATAAAAATTTGATACTCAAGGGGGAGCTAAGTATGGAGAACTTAAATTATGAATGCCCACAGAAAGCCATTATATCCATTAATATGCTGCTGTCTAAAGAACATAGGCTACCCAGATCACAATCTTCTAGGTACGCACCTTTAAGGAAATAAATTCTAAAAACTGTCTAGACCGCTACAAGAAATGGCAGCTTAAAGGTTTATACGAGTAAAGTTTGAAGCAGAGGTAGTATGTTGAAGATTACTACAGAGACAACTGAATACTATAAACATGACCGATTTATTGAGGTCAGTCTCAATATAGGGTAAGCAATATGTGGGAAACATGTCAACGTGCCACAATAAAGGGACAACTTTAAAAAATACAATATGCACTCTGCAGCTTTACTTATTGTAAGTGTGTGTGTTTTATTTATTTTTTTAATTCAGTTAAACGTCGAAAACTACTTTTTATTTTGTTGAGCTAAAAAGTAATCAATAAATTCCTCTTCATATCCCAAATATGATGATCATCACTCTAGACAGAAATTCAGATAGTGTAGCTTACAAATAATATCTTAAAGAAATCTCTGGTGTAACATGAAACTTAAAATGTAATAAATCAACTCAATGAACTTAGACGGAAATTTCGATATGATAACAAAATTTAAAGCGAAATTTTGTCACAAGAAATATCACGAGAAGGTCTGAGATTGATGATAAATTCATGGGCGTAGTGAATGAATTTATCTGGAAAGCTCAGAACCTTGAGTGATATTTATTAGGATTATTTCGCGAATAAAATAAAAATTTAAATTATAATTGCCGTAAACTTAACTTACAAAATTGTAATAATTGTATATTTGTACAGCAATCTTGCAAGCAATCTTGCGACAGAAGAATGCCGATTGTCAACAATGTCAATAGAGAAGAGCAAAATACGGGTTTAGGACTATTTCATGAATAGAATAAGAATTATACATATATCATTCTTATTCTATTCATGAAATAGTCCTAAATCCGTACTTTGCTCTTCTATATATATTTGAAATTCCCGCAAGGAATATTAACACTTATTATACTTATGACCATCCATTCTGTTCAGAAACCGTGAGACTGAAATGGACAAAAGTCGACTATTACAATCGTTACCATTCGATTTTCTAATACCAACTGAGAAAAACAAAACAAAAAAGATAGCATGCAGAATATCTATTTTTCTTTGTATTCTGAGTTCCTAATTATAAGATAAACTTGCACATTTGACGCATCACCAAAATGCTTTGCAGAACCCTCCATTTTGCACTATGATACTTTTGTTGCTATCAATACCTCACCAACTCCTCTAGCAAAAGTGGTCAGTGATGCCTCTATAATGGAGGTATAGAGTTGACTACACTGACCACAAAACAAATGCACTTTGGTATAACAGATTTCATAATTTTTTCTCGATAATTTCACTCCGTAATTCGGCTGTGATTGGTCAAAATTCAAAATTATATTTCGTTTTATTCGTCGATTTTAAGATGTCGTCACAAGAGTGAAATATTTTAAATATTGCTTTAGGTTACAAATAATAAATAACCATTATTATCATTATTAAGTTCCATTTTTAACCTGTTGAACGTTATGAACAATATAATCGATGGAAAATTACTTAAATAGATCGCTGTTGTTTATTGAAGAAAATGAAAATACTTTCGTTGATAAACAAATGGATGGTGTAGTAGTATAGTAGTATAACTTGGAGTAATACGTTTAACGCAACCCGGAAGACAAAATACTAAATAAAAATATTTTTCCCGTTTTCCATAATTTTAAGATTAAAAAGTTTTATTTCTACATAAATACGTTCAAACATGATTTGCTGCGTAAAATATTTTATAAATTAAATTGAATTTTATTATTTATTATGTGTGACTCATATATAAGTTTGCTTGTAACACAAAGTTAAAATGATACATAATACATTAAAAAAGTGAGATTACAATATTATAGTTACAACAAATTAATGATAATGTGTGTTGTACAATTAAATTAAATATGAAAATATATGCTTTCAAAGACTGAATAAATGAAGATAATGAATGGAAATTTTATAAACCTACCAGTTTTTTGTGATGTAAACACAGAAATAACAAGTACTTTTAAAATAAATATTTTTCCTAGTGAGGTTGAAACATTTACGTACTTTTATTAGAATGTATGTAAATTATGAAAACGACTAATGCAACGTAAAATTATAAAGTGACAATTTATTAATAAAATATTGCTATGAGTGGTTATCACATGACAATAATAAAAGTTGTGAATTAGGAAATGTTTAACTTCAAAATGTGTGCTAACATTTAAAACCTCCTAAGCATCACAACAGATGTAAATTTATAAGTAATTTGATTATTGCTTAATATATGTAAGGGATAGAGTGCATACACTACACTTAAAACTGAACAGTTTTTGCAATATTGTGGAAAGTAACATAAAATACTGGTATCTGAAGAATATTTAGCTGAATATAACACTTTTGATGCGTGCAACTATGGAATATATTTTGCATTTTCCTAGAACTTATTTTTGCATATATTTATTTATATTTTTTCTTAAACATGGTACGACCAATATAATTTTACACACATATACATGCCTGGGAAGTAAACTTGTTAAAATAGTTCAACAATTTCGCACAACTGCTTTTCATATTACTTTAACTTCTGCACTACATAAGAAAACAATACAAATTTAGTTTCCAGACTTAAACTGTAAACATATAATTTGATTTCTCATATTAATAGGCACTTATTTTGCAATTAAAAGTTTCACAATCTTCTGATTATAAGACTTAAAGAATTTTTTTTCCTTCTTCGTCAATTGCAGCTTCCATAACAACGCTATACATCCAAATGTAAAATAATTTTATGTGTGTTTTTAATATCTATCTGCAATTGCTGTTGTGCTCTGTGTGTTTTAATAGAAATTTTCAACTGTTTGCTTATCTTTGTACGTGAAACAAATGGTATCAGTTTGTAAGATTACACAATTCAGCAAATAGAGTATCCTGAAATATTACTTATTTTCGATGAAATACAGCGATAAGAGTCTTAGAGAGGAGCGCGGTTTCCTAGGATGATTATAAACCTCTGTCAGGTGTTTATGTAAGTATTTGTGAATAGCTGTATTAAATAATCCCGTCTCATGTTCTTATGTTTTATTTTTAGTAAATAAATTAATAATCCTTTAAAGCTTATCTTACGCGGAGAGAACTGTTAATAACATTTCGTTCATTGCTATGGCAGCTGCAGAAGTTAAAGAATATTAGTAGTAGAATTCTTGCGTTGCAAGATTGCAGGAAACAGAACATGCCTTGTTTCAGGAATACATAGCATTAAGGCAAAATTTATTTAAACAAAATCCTCAAAATAACACAGTCTTTGTCTAGTTAAGAGAAAAGTCATAGGTTCCTTAAGACATTTAAATTTTCAACTATTAGATGACCTTGTTCAAACGTTGTATATAAAGTGCAAGAAAGCACTGGTACATTAGAACATGCCGTTATACAAAATAAATTTCGTTTTCTATTGTGGGTAGTACTCTGTACACAACTATTACAGCACTTCACTACGATTAAAAAAGAACTTCCAAGATTAGATTCTGAGATGCAAGGGAATATAACTGCATTACAATGAATTTTTCATATTTTATACAATTTCTTTATGCCACTAAATTTGAGATTATTAAACGAGTCTTTAGGGAGAGATGCAGAAGTCGATCAGGCTCGGCTGTTGTGTACTATAAGGGCAGCTTTAACAAAGGGTTCCAGAATGAAAGAACACAACTTTCCAGAACACCCTGTTGTTGGTGTTTCTGGAACATATGAATGAAACGGAAGTGTGTGGTAGCCACCTGGCACTTTGCCTCTTGCTTCTTTATTTATTACTACTGGATTTACTTTTGGATTCTTGAGAAGACAAACACGAGTTTCTCTTAAAGCTCTGTAGTGTTCAAAAATTTAAATACGATTAACTGAAACGGATACTATTACTAATCAGAATTGGTCGCGTGATACAATTAGCTCTTTTTTTAATGATATTTAGCACTAGCATAGCCAAAAGTGGGTTCAATATGAAATTTATTTTTAATACACCAAGGGCCAGACAGAAAAATACAAATTTTATTTGTGGCTTAAATGATAATTTTACGCATATACTGTTTTTGATACTTCATATTAAATTTTTACAATCAGCCGTTTAGAATATTTTCACTTTTCAAGAGCAATGGTAATGAATTATAAAACAATAGTAAAGAAAGATAGAAGCTTGAATAAATCTACAGATCATCTTAGGGCTGTTGAAAAAAAAATGGTTTTTTAAGAGATGTATTTCAGAGAATTCGTATGTGTACCAAATTCTTGATTTCGGAATTCTGAAACGTATCATTATAATACTTAAAGAAAGTAAAATTACAGTATTCATTTTAGTATAAAAGATACTTATATATAGCACATATATTTGCTAAAACAATATATGTTATACAAAGATAGTAAATAAAAGAAACAGGGCATGAATCCGTATTTATGAATGAAGAAATAAAAACGTTAATCAATGGATTAAAATTGAAACAGAGTATTTTGAAGCACTCCAACAGTTTTTGGAAATATTTATAGAACAACAAAAATAAAAAATTTAAAACTGTCCAAAACCATATCCTGGAAGCTTTCCTGAATTGCTTAAACCAGTTAAAGGAGTTAATTAAATAGAAAATGAGTGAAACATGTCAAAATATTGTGCTTAATTATTTAGTTAAACATTTTTCAACATAATGTTGAAAAATTGGAGAATTTGGAAAAAAATGTATAATTCATTACAGCTGAATTCACAATCAAAGGTTACGCACAATCACAAACATAGTAATTATTTCTGCCACAAGTTATTAAGCGAAAACACAAATACTCTGCAAAAAGTGAACACAAAAGGAAATCAAGGTGAGACTTTATGTAGATATTAGCTCAAAAGAGAACACAGTATTACATGCAAGTTCACTATTGCTTTTAAAGTATGGATGGATAATTTGGCTGCTATGTTAAAACAGTTTTTAAAATTAGATTTTTTTGTTAAAAAAACTTCCAAAAAAGTGGCAGTTAACTATCCTTTGTGATATGATACAAATAATAATACACGAATTCTTATGAAGGACTGGAAGATATAAACTGTACACACCTCTTTTACAATGCTACTCACTTGCTTTGTTACACACCTTGGTTTTCTGGAGGGATAGTGGTGACCTTGAAACGACCGGCCTTGAACTCTCGCACACCGCTTTCACACTTCCAACACAGTTCATCGTTCAGATCCTTTATTGCTATTTTTTCACATTTTTCCCTTCTCAAAGAATCCGAATCTTTGTTATCTTCCTTTTTCTTCTGCACATAGTCCCCTACAGGTACTGAACCAGCGTCCTTATCACAGCCCTTCATGATTTCTTTACATTCGGTTACTGCTTCAGAACCATTATCATGTTTCCCTTGTAAAATATTTTGCATCTGCGTATCAGCATTGACATCTGGCGTGCTTTTGCCTTCGCATATCATTACACTTCCTTCAGTTTCATTCTTTCTTTCAGCAAAATGTTCTTCCTTTGCAGTGACACTTGTATCATGATTGGTATCCGTATTAATATCACCAACACTATTTTCTTGAGTGCACAGGCTTATCTCAGAACTATTGAATTCTTTTTGTATATTCTCAGGGATGTTTTGCTTATACAGTTCCATATTAGTCCATTCACCCTTTAGCCATTCTTTCACAATTACTGGTTCAGTGTGCCGATCTAGGCTTTCATTTTCTTTCATTATGTACACTCTATCCCATTCAAATAGACTTTCTTCATCATCTTCCTCACCATTTCCTATCAAGAGGTCCTCAAGTTCCTGGCTGGTGATGCTTCTGGTGTCTTCAGGATCTTTATCCCAGAACATATCGGAGCTAGTGTCATCAGTGTCGTCATCGTATTGAATCAAGTTCAAGGATGATGCAGTTGTGATAGATGACGACGAGGAGATATTTCTTTCCGTGGAAGAGCAGTCACCACGGGTAATTATGCTAGAACAACGCGATGAATGGTCGCCATAAAGCTTGGCCTCTTCTTGTTCGCAGATACTTAGCAATGTCCTCTCTACCTCATCTATATCGGACTCGCTGTCTGATCCGTGGGAAATGCCTTCCACCATCTTTTCAGTTGTATCATCACTAGCAGGGGTGAGTTTTATTTCGGGAGTCACTTTAAGAGGTGCACAGTGCTTTCGATCTGAGGCTGGTGTTCTGTCCACATAGTCTTCAAGGTCTGATGGCACAAGTGGCAGGGGAGGACCCACACCCTCTGGAAACTTCCGCTTTACCCTCGGTGTTGGTGCGGCTCCAGGCAATACGGCGCCTTCCGACAGCTTTCGATGACTTCCATAGCAATACTCGAAACTATCCTCGTCACGCCGGGGTTTGCGAGTGCAGGAGCACAGGAAACTCATCGCAAATTCATAATCATGCCATTAAAACTGTTAATATATAGAATCGACAGAAGAAAATGGAAAGGCAAAAATAATAAAATAACTAAAACGATCTTTCACCGTGACAGACTTCAGTCTGACTTCAAGTACACTGCGCACTACGAATAGTCTTGTGAGGATAACATGGTGTAAACACTGAAAGTTAGCGCAAATCAGTTTCTTCTCATGTCTTCTGAACTACAGAGCAATACGCAACGCTTCGCGAACATTACTAAGCTTTCCTCTCTCTTCAGTGATCCCCACTCACACAAGCTCCGACGGAGCAAAGAAAAATAAAAATAAAAATAAAAAAGCGCATCCTTCTAACAGGTTAGGTTCATCCTCAAAATAGCCTCGCCGCTCTATCCGGCAGTCATCTTCTCTCACTGTTTACGTCGGAATTAAAGGAAAATTCTGGGTCAACGCCAATATCTCTTTAGCATCGAATCTGTGTGGCGTCATTCTCAAGTCTGTTTGACAATACTTATTATATTTAGGTACATCATCTGATTACTACAATAGATTTAGGTTTGAGCAGTTGATGGAAAAGACGTATAAAATGGCTGGTAATGAAATCTGGAACATGGAAAGTTTATGCTGGTTGTCTGTCCAATGTTTATCTATTTTCCTGTCTTTCTTTCTCTCACAAATAATTACGATTCAGGATTTAATGTTTCTGTTTGCCTCTCTATCACAGGTACATTTATACCCATAAGCAAAATATATTTAATGATTCTTTCTTTTTTTCGTTTATTTTTAAAACACTCTTTCTAGCATTGCTGGCTATTTTTGCTTTATTTTTTTACTATTTTATTTAATTTATTTTTATTTATTTTATGAATTTGTTTTTTTAAACTAATATTATAATAACTGACCTTCAATAGGCTTCATTTCATTCGTAAACATATCTCCGTAAATTAATATATTATCCTAATAAGAGAAAAATTGGAAACAAGGTCCTAATAATATTAAATTATAGATTATAATTTAAGTTTTAAGGTTCTAAAGATGAAACTTTTTCTTAAAATTGAACATTTCTCTTTTATTTTCACATAATGAAAAAAAAAAAATAGTAAAAGATAAATGGTGTGTAAGTACTTACCAACATTGTTGAAATTTCTTTGGAATTACAATGCACAATAAATAACGCCGTATCTCCTGTTTCCCCCTGTACATAAACCTCTCTGACTTGGGCAACTTTGCTCATAATTTCAAAGCCAACGTATTTTTTAATCTACCATTTATGAGCCGATATGCGTTGAAGATCTCTTTCAATATTTCTTATTTGTTTAACATGTTTCGTCAAGAGGTTCATTGTTTCTTCTAGTTTTTTAACTGCGGCACACAAACAACTTAAGTCAGCAGAAATATATGCCACTCATTTATTTAATACATTTTGAACAATCTCTATTGAAGAAATAGTATCTGACCAGACTTAACACTTTCAATATGATCTATTTAGTACATCACTGCAGAAAGTCGTTGGTGTTAATTTTTTTTTTTTTTTTTTTTTAATGTTTTCTTTATGGACGCTCTTTAACAGCTCAGGTCATCAGCGTCCCATTCAACTCGGGGCGTGAAACGGCCGACAAATTTTGCTCAGAGGCCTCTCTTTCAGGCTTGGGGTTCTTTTTCGTGCCGTAAATGTACCACACGGGACCCATGGCTTTACTTCCCTTCCGAAGGAAGCCATACTAAGGATTTTTACGCCCCGAAAATATCCATCGGTCCTGGCCGGGTTCGAACCCGCGATCTTGGGTTTAGGAGGCAAGTATGGTAACCACTACACCACCAGGACCGACGTTGGTGTTAATGAAATATTGAAGGATTTGCTTCTGAAATAATCAATTCTAGAACCTTAGCAAATGCTTTCTTTCAATTTGACACCAAACTATGCAGCGCATGCACCACTAATTTATAAACACCATTTCTGCATAGCTCACTAAAGAACTTCAGCAACTTTTTTATACACGAAGCTTCTTCGGTAAGAAAAATAACTATCACCATGGATGGCTGACGTCGTTAAGGTGCGGGCTAGTGAGCGGGAGATCTGGAGTTCGATTCTCACCAAGACCTTCCTCCATGACTGAGGTTTTTTCCACGTTTTCCTCAGTCAACATAAATGGCAAACGCCGGGGAGGTACCCTAAACTTAGGCCTGGAATGCTTCCTTCCTTTAAAAAAAATTCCTTCCCCAATTCATTATTTCTTTTTATGTATCATCAGTGTCACTGCCTGTAATAGTTCAGTAGTTAAAACAGACGTTAAACACTATTAAAATACTCTATC
Organism: Metallyticus violacea; assembly: GCA_030762175.1. Classification (NCBI taxonomy): domain Eukaryota; kingdom Metazoa; phylum Arthropoda; class Insecta; order Mantodea; family Metallyticidae; genus Metallyticus; species Metallyticus violacea. The sequence goes on from CM060833.1 coordinate 137,941,072, forward strand.
ATAATTTGTAGCACTCTTTTACTATAATAAATGCGCAAAGATTTAATTTCAAAACTTTCCAGTCTAAGTAACCACCTATAAACAAATAAATAAACAAATTTAGATATAGAGGGGTGAAATGGCCTACCCCTACTAAAATATAACATAATACATTTGTTGCAAGCCTAATTATCATCACATTTCATGTATTGCAATTAGTAATGTAGATATCATGTAAGTATAATACGGCATAATGCTAACAATGTGAGTTGGATGTCAACTTTGGTGTTTTGTGTTGCGGTAGCTTGGAAAGCCAAGAGGGTCATAAAACTCTATTCATAGGGAGAATGGATCAGAGGATCGGTGTGATATCATTTTTAAAAGAACTGCCGTTGTAGGGTTAATAAACTGAAGGACTTATAAATCCGTTGGGAGCTTTGAACCCGACAGGCGTTGTACAGTTGGACTTTAAAGTAGCTAATGCCAACAATGCGCATGGCATATTTGGCAGGTGAACTTGAATCAGCCAATGGTAAATGTATGTTTGAACTTTTAAAGACAGATGCGAAACTTGCGGATGCCTTTGTGACCCCGTGGCATCGTTAAACCAACGATTACCTGATTTGAATTTAATATATAAGAAAGAATTTGTTCAGCTGGAGTTTTGAGTTTGCCTCAGTTAGGCAGTTCACCACACGTTATAAGTTCCACGTTGTTGAGGCGGGCAGTTCACAGAATCAACTCAGACGCAGATAACAGTTTCTATTTCGGACGGGGCACTCAGTTCCGGTTAAACAGTATTCGTTTTCACACCCACAGCGCTCCTCTATACGCTTCACACGTGGCGAGAGACACTTGTTATTCTAATTCCGACTCAGGCACTCAGTTGTAAAATATACACCGCGACACTCGCAGCACACAGTTTCACTTTTTTTAAGTTCCACTCGAGGCAGCTAAGTTTGTATTCGACGCAACTAAGTCTATCGTACGCAAAACACCAGAGGACGCGAAAGGTTTTGAACATAGTAAAGTACCACTATATATATTGAACGCCTCTCCCAGCCCTGTTGAATACGAGTCAACAAAATAGCCTGAGAAATAGTTGTCATTAAAGCGTAGGCAACAACACCGATGCCAAACTGCCTCAAAATTGGCATCATAGCGTGAGGTTACTCGACGTCGTCGACAAATCGCTTCAAAATTAGTGCCCAACCTCGGACACCGCTTCAGAGGGAGCTTAAGACCACAATGCTCATTAAAGTTTATGTTTCAGCCTCTCAACCCCAGCCATTCTCACTTTGAAATTTCAAAAGCCACCCTACCTTTTGATGTTTACATTTTAAAGAGCTTCCAATTGTTATATCTTGTGTTGTTTTTATCACTGCCCGACAACCTGCATAGCTGTTATAGTTGTTTGAATTTGGACAATATAAAACCACTTAATATTGAAGTTATGAATTGGTAAAAATTATTTCAAAATGCAATTTATTACTGAAGAAAGAAAAGAATGTGAGAGGATTATTCAGGAGTTGTCAAATGTGTTATATTACCGTAATGCTAATAACTTTAATTTTTATCAAAATAAATTGTTTTTTTCATTCTATAGGGCTCATGTTTTATTCTGCCCAAATTCAAAATAACAATACAAGTTGCCAGGCAAAAATAAAAAAAAAAACAAAATGTAGGTTAATAACAAAATACTCCTCAACTTTAAGTATCAAAAGAGTGGAGTGTTATTTGCAATTTCAAAATGGGAGTGACTGGAAATTAGAAGTGAAACTTAACATTAATGAACATTCGTTTTAAGCTTCAGGCCATACATATTTCTTGCTGGGTAGGTTAGGAGTTTAATCGATTTTTGTGGATGGCAATAAACAAATTTTATCATGAGTGCTGAATATGTCTTTAAATTCTTTAACAGACTTCTTCAACCGGTTACTTATGCTAGCATTCTGACGAGTAATTAACGTGACAAATGCAGTACTACTTGACATGTTTCATAACTGACTGAACGAAAACAAAATGACGCGTTCCCTGGGATATGGAATCCTGCTAAAGTTACATCACTCAATATGACATGTGCATGTTCTTCCCCTTTCTCATACATGAAATGAAATGAAATGAAATGAAAGAAACATTGTGCCCCGTAAAAGGCTAGGGCTCCTGCTAGGGGGAAAAACTCGTTTTGTGATTCAGGCGATGAGCTACACGACGTGAGTTAATTCTACCGAAAATCTGTAACTGTTTATAGTTTCTTGTTCTTTTTGAGTCCTTGCCACTTCTCACTCCAATCACTTCTATTGCGGGCGATGCTTGACCAGTGAACTCCAAAGTCTGACCATCTTCTTCTCGATCGTCCTGGAGTCCTCTGTCCTATGTAGGGGTCCCACATGGTTGTTATCTGCGCCCATCTGTCCTGCTGTTGTCTCGCCCACCTCATTTCCATGTTATCACTGCAGCTCTGCGCATGATGCTTTCTGATTCTGTGATTTCCTGCAGTCTAGTGTTGGAGATCTTATCTTTCAGTGCTGTACCTCGTATCTTCCTCTCCATTTTCCTTTGACATATTGCTATGTTCTGCCGCTGTCTGTCGGTAACAGACCAGGTTTGACATCCATATATCAGTACCGCGAAAACACACGAGTTGAGTGTTTGGAGTCTCAGTTTCTTGTTTAGGGATGTGTCTTGCAATATGAACTTTAGAGATCAGAAGGCTACAAAACAAAAATGCAATAAACTGAGAAATCTAGCTGATTACAGTAAAATTAAAATACAAGCATTTATAACTACATCGTGAAAAAAAAATAGTTTCAAATTAGTGCTTCTATTCTTACAAATCGTCAAGTCGTTCATAATAGCGTCATTTTCTTGCGGCCACCCATTGAAATTGTTAGTGCTTGATTAATGGTAATGTTCTTTTATTGCCACAATTCGTACAAATTATTCAATTAAAGTTGGTGAATTGGTGACTTGTCAAATTAGAATTTAAATGCTACATAAAATTGAAAGTTCGCAGAATTGAAAACTTTAAGCTTCATCCTAAGCAACAAAAAAGAAGTTGACACTAATAAACTATAAATCTTCTTGTGATACACACGAAATGCTACCTTTTCTTCTCATTTGGCGTTAAGCCGGGGTGAACCTTGGCCTGTCGCGGCGAGCTCTATCTCTGTCTTCATTGATAGAGGAAAGTATTACAGGGAGGCATGTGATAAACATGCCGGCACCCCGCAGTTAGCCTATCACGCGATTTACATGTTCGAAGAACGCCACCTCTCTATTAGGCAGCTTCCCAATTGTCCTCACGAAGCTAGGTGGACCCGTTCCAGACCTCCCTAACTTAACAAAATTTCTAAGTAGGTACCGGGCCTCCGCCCAGCAGTCAGACACGCAAAATACTATCTAGTGAATTAAATTTCTTTGGACATTCACTGTGAAATATGAAACGTGAAATTAAATAACATGTTGAAAAGGGTTATTGAATTTAAATACTAACACCTTCTCAAGGTATTTTGTTATTGCAAAACGCGCTCTGCAACTACCAATTTTTATTTTCATTTTAAATTACATGGTATTTCCAATATCAAGGATTAGGCTAATGTCCATTCCGACGAACCATATAAATAATTAGAATTAACTATGAGGGTTGATCAAGAAAGACTGAGATTGAATGCTTTCCGTAGCTTCCTTGATAGTTACCGGTTTGCACTACGAAAATTTAAAAGACCGGGGATTTTATGTATAATGTCCATAGACGGCAGTGCAATCATACCGGTCAGTTGATAGTAATGCTCTATGTTGATCTTGCTTGCATTTCGCATACCACAAAATGGTGACACGAGAGGAGAGAAGTACACAGCCTCAGAAACATGAAAACCTGCAGCAAGCGTACGATGCAACAGTGTTTACGTGGTTCAAGGACTTCAGAGAGGGGCGATCTTCCGTCGTTAAACAAGTGTTTCGGTCTCTGCTGTGACAGAAGTCAACATCAATACAGCTGTTGTGATTGTCCGTGAGGACCGCCAGATAACATAATGCAAACTCAGTGAAGTGTTGGTAATTTCATATAGCAGTGTGTTTATAATTTTGTATGATCATCCCTATATGGTTTGTGTTTGTGCCCTTTGGGTGCCATGTTTTTGTCTGAGAACAAAAGACTGTGCGAATGAAGACATGCAGTGCGGCGCTGCGTCTCTTTGCTGACGGAGAGGGAGATGCTTTTAGTCAGCAGAGAGCGGAAATCGCAAGTTCCTCCAACACCAAACAAAGTAAAAGTAGGTGATTGCGGTCACATTTTTTGACAGTAAGGGAATGATTTACCAGCATGCAGTTCTCCCTGACCAGCAGCATACTACACGTAAGTATTGACTACATTGCAAGGAAACAAACACACTTCATCGAGATAGCTGGAGACTTAATCATAACAACGCAGGACCTCACATCACGAATCAAGTCATGCAATTTTTGGTTAATTCAACATTGCCAGCGTTTCAAATCCGTCTTATAAATCCGTTCTTGCTCCCTGTGACGTTTTTTTATTCTCGGCACCAAAGGCAAAGCTCTGGGGCATTCCATTTGAGACTCTGAAGTCTTGTTCAAGAAATGTGAGCCGATTCTCAAGAAACTGACAAAGAATGACCTCCATCAAGTGTTAGAGGACTGACAGAAACACGTAAGAAGTGCATTCAAGTAGAAGGGAACACTTTGAAAAACATCGTGTTAACATTGAAATAAATTAATAAACACCTGTGGAAAAAATCCATCTCTGTCTTTGTTGATCAGTTCTCATAAATTTAGCACCTACATATAGCAGAGAGTAAGGCGTCAGCACATCACCTCTAGTGTCATCTATTGCGATGCTAAGGCATTACTTGGGAGTGAAATGGCTAATAATTTTGTCCAGGGACTTTTTTCTAAGTTATTAAGTTCTTTAAGTGTATAAATATTCGTATGTATGTAATTTTTGGTATAAGTTAAAAATATAACAAATATGTATATGTATATTCATTATATTTTTAATATCCATGCATGTCAAAAGTGTTATTTTATAATTGTAATAATCTATTGAATCTATTTTTATGCTTAGTATTATGATTATGCTGCTGTTGGATGTGGTGCTGGTTAAAAAATTGTGCGATAAGAGGCCCAATTTGAAAATATTAGCATTCTTAAGTATCTGCAAGAATGTTTCTAAAACGAATAGATGATTAATCTATTTACTTTCTAAAGATACTGCAGTTACCACAAAGTACCATGAAGTAAATGCAGTTTAAATAAACAAATTTACTGTACGCTGGTAATTTGCTTACTGTACATGTTAAAGTAGTGTTGCAAATTTCTTTAATAACGTGTTGGACATTTGCTTTGTAATCAAGTGTTGTGAAAACCAGCACTAAATAATTTTTCTTAATCGTGAATGCCAGTTTAATAACTTTAATTCTTAGTCAATAGTGGAAGTTAATTCAGTTTTAAACTGCAGTACTTTAGTTTTGTTTATATTAAGTTTCAGTCGTTTAATTTTAATCAATTTATTAAATGTTTTCATAGCATGTAAAAAGTCTTTCTTAAACGCCATTCTATTATCTTCTCCTATTGTTGTATTATATTCACACGAGTTTATGTTTTTTCTGGAAGTAATTAGGAAACTCCTTTGTTTATACAATTCTTACTATGATCTAGTAGTGATCTTTAATGAATCTATCGTGATTCCAAAGTTCTGTTGATAATTAATATTCGCTTTCGATTGTAATAGTGTAAAATAAGTTCCTAAGATGATTGTTAATAAAATATCTTGTGTGGCTTGATTATAATTGTTTTCGGTGTCTTCAAGTAATAGTGAACATGGCTGATGCTAAAAGTACAGTTAAGAGGAATTATTAAGGGATTAAAAGGTTTAATTCTTATAGGAGGTCAAGCTACTTTTAATTCACATAAGGTTTAATCGTTTAAGCAAAACATTATTTTATATATCAAAGATAATAAAGTTTTAAAACTTCAAAGGAAATATTAAACCAACCATTCGATTTTTAGTGCATATTGTTTAAATCATAAGGCTGTAATTTGTATACGAGTAGATTGTTATGTGTCTTTTTCATGATCCAGAAAATTGTCACCTGTATACATGGCGATATATTTCCTTATTTAGTGTTGCCAGATTTTTGGGTATTGTGATTGTAATTCTATTCATATACTAATTATCATATTTAGCACTTGAATCTGGCTGCCATATTTTGTATTTAAATCAACCGTACAAGGACCATCCATAGCTTATGTATTGTATTCCTTGCCCAATTCCTACCCCATCAAACTGTTTGGGAAAGGCTTAAAGGCTAATTCAGAAAACGCTAAACATTAGTATTGCGAATCATGAGCGTAGAATAAAAATATCTTCAAGAGCTTTAGGAGATGCCTTAACCAATTTCTTTTTGAGAGGTCGAAGCAGGTCATAAGGCATAATTAGTGATGCTGCTGTTTTTTTAATGGTGTTTAAAACCCATTTTTACTGCTGAGGCATCACAGACGGTGGGTATTGGTAATATATGAAATTAAATGATGGATTGAGAAAGTATATATCAGTTCATTTTCATCACGTGACCAAGAGCCAAGCTCGAAATATAGTGTGATTTTAGTGTTCAATTTTACGGTTTTTAGTGTGAAATTTTATGTGAACCTTTTTATATTGCACTCTGAGTGTTTTTTATGAGTTTATATATATATTTTTTAAGGAATGGAAGGTTCCAAACCTGAGTTTAGGGTGCTTCCCCGGCATTTACCATTTATGAAGACTGAGGAAAACCAGGAAGAAACCTCAGTCAAGGAGAATGGTCTTGGCGGGAATTTGCTGATAACGAAAGCACCCGTCTCTTAAACGTCTAGTTCATTTTATGAAATGAAGCAAAACGTCTTTAAGTGGCCTATTTTATGCAAATACTCCCTGCTAAAGTGACTATTGTAAAAAAGAAAGACAGAAATAAATCTTATGGTCGTTAAGCACAGTCACAAGTTAATTAAATACACTTCTACTAATATTAACAAGTTCTTTGAAGTTATCACTGATATCCGTGTCAACTTCTTTCTTAAGAGTACGGTAATCACACGAAACTCCCACAAGTTTTACGAAGAGTGCACGTCTGAAGTGTATAGTGGATGCCATAATATGATGAGATTAAGTCTGTCAAATGTTGCTATGGTGGCAAAAAAAATGTGTGTCTGGCATTATACTACTAAGGCACCACAGGCGGTGAACACTGATGATACATGAAATGATATATTGGGAAAGGATTTTCTTTTTAAGGAAGAAAACTTTCCAGGCTTAAGTTTAGGGTACCTCCCCGGCATTTGCCATTTATGAGGACTGAGGAAAAACTGGAAAAAACCTCAGTTAGGGAGGACGGCCCTGGCGGGATTCGAACCTCAGACCTCCCGCTGACGAGTCCGCGCCTTAACGACCTCGGTTACCCGTGGCGGTCAGAAAAGTATTCCTCTTACTCCTTTAAAGGGGGGGGGGGCGCGGCTTCGGTCGTTGCTGTACAGATGCTCCAGGTGCGGGCTCTGCGGACCCTGAGTACCCATGGTACCTCTGACGTTACTAGAGGAAGCCGGGCCGGACTTGAGACGAGCCCCTCCCGAAAGGGAGTTGTCCGGATTGGGTTGGACTCGGCGTGGCAGTGGTTCCCAGAGCTCACGGGAAATTGAGTACTCACAAGAGCGGAGTGTCCCAGGGGAGTGCCTAAGGCGTGTACCCTGGGGGCCGGTGTGCCGGAATCTCCGTCTTTGTGAGGCGGTAGTGGCTTCCTTAATGCTGGGTTCACTCACCCCTATAAAGGAGTAGGTCTATGCTAGTACGACCTATCAGCCAGTGAAACTCTGGTAGCTGGGTGCGCTCGGCTTTAGAAGCTGCAGTTCACTCGGTGCGCTTGGGCGACGTAATCGCCTGCAGCCGAATGGCGGGTCGGTTTAGGAAACAAGGTACTGTCCTAATGCAAAAAAACCACGGGGCACACAGACCTCTGTGATGTAGTGCGTGCGCTACGCCCCCTGGACCCAGGGCCTAGTAGAACCCCCAACCACAACCACTCCTTTAAATATTGTTTAACCGCTGTCTTAAAGTTTGGAGTGTCAAAATGTAACTTCTTAAACTGACTGTCATCTCATGTTCCAGGAAACCAATGTGAAAAAGTTTTAGATTTGAATGTCTTTTTTTTCTTAGGCTAGTCTTTGTGGTGTCATTGGACCAAAGTTATAAGTTCATCTCTGCCACCATGTTGTGAAATAAAGTAACACCCTCTTCCTGCTCTGTGACAGTTTCAACACAGATTATTCAGTAGAGATGACTTGTGCCGACGCTTTGATGTTGTTGCTTCTACATCCGTCTCAGAGTTGGATTTTCTCAATGAACTCAACTGATTCCCAGGTAATGCAGTAGCTAACATAGTTGTTTAACGAAAAGCTGTTAAAGTAGAAGATGCGCATTCATTAATTAAAATGCTAACTCATTCTTTTCAACACAGACATGGCATTTCAGTATTTTCCACTGAAATAAAAAGTAATTATGTAAAATATCACATTAATTAATAAATTAATGTGGGTAAATTTGTTGGATGTATATTGCTGGTCGCACATTCTTAAGCAACACTGTTATTACTTCATTTTGTTTTATTTATTTTGTTTATTCTAAATCCTTGCTTAGTTCGGAAAGTATAACAACATTTTTAATAATAACGTTTCTGATAGACAAAAATTAGGTAAAGGAGTTGGCGAGGATAGCTTAGTTTTATAATTACCTATAGTAAATGACATTTCTGAAAAGCATATATTATATTTTTCGCACTTTACAGCAGCTTTACCACATGATACGCATGGCTCAATAATCAATTGGCAGAAGGAGAGAAGAATATATTAAAGAGATATGAGCAGTGTTCTGCAAAATTACTATGTAAGATAAACCATTATCCAAAAGCAACTTCCACTGCACAAATAACCAGGATTTGTTTATATTTCGTATATTCACTTTCTTGGCAGCATGCTGCCATATAAGTACAGCTAAATTAACCTGAAACATTAATAATAAAGGATCACGCGACTTTTTTAGTGTCAGTATCAAATTATTATTCGGTGGAACACTTTTGCACACATTGCTTTCAAGGTTCTCCAGTAGTGATAAAAGCATGAACTTGGAACTTCTTGGGTAATTTGGCCAGAATTATTCAGAAGAATTCGATTGAGCACAAAACATTTGTATTATTACCATAATCTGTGCAACTAGAAAATTACCGCAGGCTTTAAATACTGCAACTTAATCGTCAACCCGGCGACTCAAACTTTGTCAATAGTAAATATTTCGGAACGCTTGCAATTTGGTAATCCTATTAAAAGTTCGATGGCATATGTATCCCTGATAGATGTGTTCAATTTTGCCATTCCTTTATTTATGCAGAGCTATCTGAAGGAGAATACAGATGGTACAGTCAATTTTCTGATCTCGCGCATCCGGAAAGTACACCCGTCCCCACTATGTCTTCAATTTGTTCATCATTGGCAAAAGTAAATCAGTTTTGAGTTGAGTAGCAAGTTTAGGTTAAGTACAGAACATATTACAGGAATTTCTTCTGTGTATTATTTATAAAAAAATCTCATCTAATCACGAAAAACCCTAATGGAAATGTTCTAAATATTTATTAATATAACTAAGGAAATAAGAACAGTTATAAAACTTACGCAAATGGGAGTCGAACCTGGGCCTTCAGCGTGAGAAGCGCTAACGCTACCGCTAGACTACAGCGATGACATTAATTCTGCGTTCTTTGTACACAAGGACGTGAATAACTGCTTTACATTTGATTTGTTTTATTTACAGACGCCCTTTAACAACTCAGGTCATCCCTTCAATTCAGAGAATAAAACGGCCTATAAATTTTGCTCAGAGGCCTCTTCTTTCAGACTTCAGGTTCTTTTACGTGCCGTAAATGTACGACACGGTGTCCTTCCGAAGGAAGCCATACTTAGGAGTTTTACCCCCGAAAATATCCATCGAACTGGCGATCTTGGGTTTAGAGGGCAAATATGATTACCACTACACCACCAAGACCGACATAACTGTCTTACCTTAAATATCTCTATCTGCATATGAAAAGATGAAGAGCATACATGTGAGACTTGGATTGACTTGCTTTTGATTGCAAAAGTACATTAATTTTTTTTGGGGGGGGGGTTCTTTTAAATGATATTTTTTGAATTGGGGAGTTGTAAATATATTCGTATATCTGTATGTATTTACCGTTCTCTTTCAGACACATGGCTTGCTGTATATAAAACGTGGACACAGCTTCCTAGCACTGATGTATCATTATTGCTTAAAGTGTTCCACTTTACATTTACAGTTACAAGAAAGTAGCCGCCATTGAGTCGTTGCTGCCATTAGGAATGCTCATCGTTTCAAGACATATCGAAATATATTGTAATGTTCGTTACTAGCGAGGTACACTGCTGACCTTGAGGGTCTCTCCTGGTGATTTCCAATAGACATATCGATATACAGGTTAATGAAAATTTCTGTGGAAGAAAGTATTAACATCTTACTGCAGATGATAACATTTAGGACTCGCAACTACGGAGGTTGCGGGTTCAAATCATTTGAAGCCGGACATTCTGATCTGGTTTTTTCGGGTTTTCTCCTGGAAGCTTAGGATGGATTTTTCCGTTCCACGAATTTTTCACTCTTCCATATCATTTCATCGCATTTCACTCCGTTGATTCTCTTACATGTTCGATTAACTGGGAAAATGAAGGAGAAATTATTACACTTAATCGGAAGTGTATTGGCAATGTGACTACACAAGTTCGGAAATGTGAAGAAAAAGAATCGAATGAAGACAAAGTCAAAAGGAATGATGAAAATGTTATTAATATTCTTGTCATAAAATAATTAGTGTATATGTAGTAAATAGTTACATAATACAATTTCAGAAAATGATGTTGAACAACATATTATATTCAATATTTTCTAACACTGAACATTAATAAACACAACATGCACGAATATCTCTTTGCTATTTCCAACTTTTATGAATATATTTTAATTATGACCAATACATACGAGTAGCTGCCATCTTTTATCATTTATTTGTCTATTGATTTTATCTTGTGAGTTTAAGGATATTATCACATCACTTCCTTTCGGTAAACGGTCAAAGAACGTATATGTTGTAAAGTTTAATATTTTAGACTGGATTGAATTGTTAGGGTTTTCAGCCTTGCTTAAGGGCTGGCCATTTGTGCCACCGTCTCAAGTAAAGTTCCTCCGGCATGAGCTTTTAAAATACTTTAGCACCTCTTGCTGGAAGTTTGTCGATAAAATTATTGTATCTTATGTGACTAAAGAATAATATTTGATGATTATAAATATGAAAATAAAAACAGTATTAGATATGACTCTAGAAATAATTTGGGTTGTGTTGTTTGTGGTTTCGTGTCGAGATTTAATATGAAAGAGCCGTGTAGGTCTGCTTTCTGCATTTGTTCCGTTTAAACCTTGTGTGTCATGTATTCTGCAGTTTCCATCTGTACAGTTTTTAAAATATATATTTACTTAATTCTTATTTATATATGTATATATTTTCCTTCCAGAACTGTGCTTGTACGAACTCTGATCGTGAGCGGGGGCAATTATTAATACTATATGTTACAGAGAGCCGGAAATGACGTTGGCATCCCTCCAGGCTGTAAGACGCAAGCGCAAAACAGCGCATTAGGGATCTCTGTCTCGCTCACGGTTGAAACCTTGGCAATTGCATGCGGCATGCATTAGGAAAAGAATCTGTTCTGTTATGGTGAGCAGTTTCATTCTAACTAAACGTAAAACTATTGATCAGGCCCGCATGTTGGTAGACAGTTGCAGTATGTTAAAAGTTATGCAGGTGTCATTACACCATCGATCTAATCTTATGTCGTGATGAGGTATTTTCTTATTAACTACATTATTACTATCTACAGCAAACAAGCAATCATGTTAATTCTATAGCAATATACCGAGGATGCCAAAAAATGTATACACACTTTCACAGTAGATATCTATTTAATATATTTCAAAGTAAAACAACAGTAATGTGTAGTATGATGTTCTGTAAACAGAGTGACTCACATACATTATGATAGGGTCTACGAGGTTTGTATGGTTGCCATTAGACCACCAGGACCGACTTGTCGCCTAAGTACGAAGATGCATCAACCAAAACTCATCCACGAAAAATGACTTTTGTGCAGTGTTGTCAAAAGAACAGGAAGCAATGAACCCCTGATGAAAATACTGAGGCCAGAGGAAGTTTCCTGAATTGTAGATTGTCACAATTGTGCTTACCGGTCACAAGAGAGCCTTAATGTGACTGTAGAAAAGCAACATAACCAGCCGGGTGCAGATAATTGGGAATGGGCTGTGATGTAATGGTATCTTTGGCTCCTTGTTATGATGGTGATACTGCCACTGTTGATTAAAACGAAATGCTGAACACTGTCATTCCTCAGACCAGGCATGAATATGATGATGTTTACTTTCAACAGGACGGCGCGTCACAACATTACGCAAAGTGCGTTCGCAGTTAATTTGAAAAATTTAACTAGAAAAAAAATTTAAATTATATGGATTGGTCGCCGAGGTCTAATTGAATGACACTCCAGATACCGTTTTCTGGAGAAAGGGTTCAAGGACAACGTGTTATTTCGGAAACCACGTTCTTCAACAACATGAAAGAGTACATCACAGATTGACAGCATTAAAGAATTTTGTTGTCGGGTGTGCATGAATTTCTTAGAACAACTAAATACTGCGTCATCCAGAACAGTCAACAATTTGAGTACCAACGTGACTAAGAACTCAGCGTATCCGTTTATTTCCATTGTTACCGGTAATATTAATGAGAAAAACAGTTTATCTCGTTTGAACCGTCCACCAACGTGTAAATATATCCCATATAATGATATAATGTTAAAGTTCAAAACAAATGCTTTCATAAATTGACGAATACAGAAAAACCTGCCATAATGGATAAAAGAGCAATATTATATTGTTATATTGTGTAAATTAATACCTAACGTTTCATTCAAAGTGGTATGAGCAATATGAATTGTTAACAGCTAAAAACAAGAGTGTAGCTTGTCATTGTACTTTTTAATTTATACATGAACGAATGCTGTTCCAAGGGAACGAAGAAACAAATTTAGGAATTTATTATGAACCGGGTGTCTATATCAAAACATTATTGTTTGCAGACGACCGGGTGGTTATACAAAGAACTGAAGACAACGTGTAAAAGATTTAATGTTGAAATTTAAGCTGAAAAACAAGAAAAAATAGACAAATAAAACCTAAATAGTAATAAATAGTAAGAGCAGGTAAATAGTTTCAATTATTTAGGCTACAAAAGTTCCTTCCTAGGAATGTAGTAAACTTAATCCAATGTATGGAACTGTAAAAAAACTTTTAAATAAAATACTATGAAAGTTAGAAAATTGGAATTTTCTTAAGTTTCGACGGATTCTGCTCCACTCTGTGGCTCAGAATCTTGGATCTTAAGAAAAAGGACGATGAGAGGAAAATAACATCTGAAATGATATTTCTTAAATCGCCATTTAAATTATTAAGGAAGAGCTAAAATACCTAATGAAATAATTTGACAAAATCTTAAAGCTATTTCAATTCAAGAAAAAATAAACATAGTCAAACTTGAATTATTATGATAGCAGAATGGACCGAAAACTTTATAAAAATGTTATATCAGCCCTTAGGTTTATAAAACATGTTTATATTGATAGTCGAGAAGATGAACAAATTTCAGGTGGTAATATAATAGGTGTAAAACATAAATAAGTACTGTCTGTGCCAAAGAAGAATGTTTAAAGAGACATGTCCGTAATTGTCAACATTATCAACTTCTGGACACACACAGAATCGAACATGCATGTACTTTCATAAGCGACTCGGATCTCCACTCTTGAGGGAGTGAAACGCGAGTAACAACAATGGAGCTTTCACACAGACTGGTTCGAGGTAGGTAAGCACGAGCTGGCGCTAGGAGGAGGAGATGAGAATGAGCAGTAACACAATAAAGGTAATTAACTACAAATATTGGATATGCTTGAGCAAGAGGGGCAATTTGTAACAGAAAATTGAGAAGCTAAACAGGGTTTTAAAGGAACATGGCATCTAAAAAGAATTAATTGAACGTAAAACATTAGTGGTGAATGAAGCAATTCAGAAAGTATTAACGTAGAGTTCCAATCAAATCTTTTTGGCAAAGTTTTAAGTAGTATCCTTCCCTCTGTTCCTTTCCCCGTAATAAAACATAGACAGCAAACCCTCCTCCCCAGAGTAGCAGGGTTAGCTAAGCTAGGCGAAATGGAAGGCTCCCCAAAGAATATCAATACGAAACTGGAAGCCTCAGTTTTTCTAAGAATAAGATACATAAGAAAGGCATTTACATTAAAGTTCTAATTATAACTGACCTAGCGTACCTATTCACTTAGTAATACTCTAGAACAGGGTTGTGCACGACGAGCGGAATCAAGGGTTACATATGCCCACACAGTACATCAATGAAGAACCCCAGTGCATTACTGGTCTATAATCATAACGTTTTTAGACTGCGTCTGCCTCTCAGAAATGAAGTGATGCGGGTTGCAAACCTCTAATTCCGCTCGGCGATGCTTACCACTGTCTTAGAATGTGTCCGGCTATCAAACAAAGGTGAAGGTACCAAGAGGTTAGCAACGGTAGCTAATTACACTGGATGCTTATAATCAATGATACAAATTACATTGAATTTTCATATATAAACTGAACTGGTGCATTTCTCTGTTGTTTTCAAACCGGGTCGTTCAATTAAAGAGAATATACAATAGACGATAGTAATGATTGACGGTCTCAAACAATATCTCTTGTCAGTCTAAAGTCAGTGTCTATATTTGCTCGGTAGTTATTTGTGGTTTAGCTGGAAAGTATATAATTATAAATGTTATAAGTACACTGAACTTAAGTATGATGAAGTAAAATGGAATGCATATTGAGCAAGTTTATTTTAAAAATGGGAAATAGTAGTAATGTTTTAGGAGTAAATTGGTTCATTATCATAATATACAGATACTGAAAAAGGAATAGCAAGGGATGTCAAAACAGATGTGGCACATACCGAGTGTCCCATAAGGACCACGTTCTGTGATTCTCGGAACAAAGGGAAAAAGAAAATCCTAACATCAAGTAAAAGAATTTACAAGCAAACGAAATAGTTCGCCAGGCAGAAGTTTGCGAGGCTGCAAATGACAGCAAAAGCTGACTGATTTACACTTTTTGTCAAGTCATTAACCAATTTTTGTATAAATAATACATATTCTTTAGACTATAAATGTTATTACTAAGAAATGTTGTATTTTTCCATTATTTATATTTCTTGTGATATAAAATAGTGTGTCGTCTACAGAAATAGCATGAAATTAGCACCAAAACGTTGTACTGAACTGCAAAGAAATTAAATAATACAGGAAAACAGAAACTTCGTTGCATACTCACCAAGTATAAGCTCTTTATATGTTACCAGTTAGCTTGGCTTGGTATCCGTCGTTCCATCCTGAAACATGGGTGCCTTCAACGTGGGAGGTTTCCATTTCCAAAAAAAATTTAGTTACGCCAATTTTCTTACTGAGGGCAGAGTGACAGAGTTAAGCCCATCGCATCCATCACCATCTTGCAGGGAACTAAGGACGTAAAACAGCCAATATTTTGGTTCAAGAATTTTTTTCCAAGAATGGAGTTCTTCAACGTTTTGTAAACCTACGGCATGTACCCACGACTTAAGAATTCCCTTGGAGAACTTGCGCTCGAGAATTTTACGTCCTGAAAACAGGTAAAAGTTGTACTAAGACTATGCATTGTTTCCAAATTGTATACAATTAAAAAAAAATCGTCCTACGATATTTTGTCATTAATATTTTCTTCTTCTCCAGGACATGGTGTGTGCGCGTTAATTACCACCTGTGATGCCTCAGTAGTTAAAACGGGCGTTAAACACTATTAAAAACAGTGCACTGTAGTGAAATGTATTATAATGAAAGCATCTATTTCTGGAATCTCTTCTGTCTATCCTTTAAGATAATTTATAAATATGCCAGCTGTAAATAAGTCATCGTCAGGAAACATTTTCTTCTCTCGCACTGTTCAGGCATTAGCCAATGCAAATCTGCATGTTTGCAGTAGTACAGATGTCCTCAATGATCATAGCAACAACATGTTGAACGTTTGTTCCCTATTGTTGTATAGAGTAAGATTTGTTGACCACCAGTGCTCCTTTTATGAAATCAAAAGAAAAATTCATACGAAGTTAAATAAGGAAACACTGGTAGCCACAAATCCTACATGTTTATTTGGTCTCCAAAATGTCCATCTAGATGTTTCTCAAGCATTTAACCATATTTGCTAAACTTCTGCCTTATTGGTTACATCCTATCGTCAAATTTCCACACAAATGCGGACTGACATTCTGACACATGCGGTCAGAACCTGAAAACTCTACGAACTATATATTTCACACATCAGGTAACTGCAGCGGAATGAAATACAGGGAAAGGGAAAGGTGGGAGGGAAGAAAGAAGAAAGAAAATTGCTGTACAATGATGTTTTGTCTTGCTTCTACTTTCTCTCGGAAGTGTTGCTGCATTTTGTTGATGCATCTCGCCAGAATTTTCCATTTCTTTTCCTAATGTGTAAACCCTTTAGCCGCAAGTTGAGATATTTGACTTTTACCGAAAGAACAATCTGTACCACACTCTTTCGTTGCAGTTTACATGCTGCATTTCTCATCTTCTCGGTGAGTTACTTAACGGCATGTTCTTTCAATGCAACTTACAATCGCGTTAACAGATGACAAATTGATTGATTGATTGATTGATTGATTTACGGACGCTCTTTAACATCTCAGGTCATCAGCGTCCCATTCAACTCAGGGCGTGAAACGGCCGACAGATTTTGCTCAGAGGCCTCTCTTTCAGGCTTGAGGTTCTTTATCGTGCGTAAATGTACGACACGGGACCCACGGCTTTACTTCCCTTCCGAAGGAAGCCATACTTAGGATTTTTACGCCCGAAAAAAATCCATGGATCCTGGCCGGGTTCGAACCCGCGATCTTGGGTATAGGCAAGTATGGTAACCACTACATCACCAGGACCGACACAGATGACAAAGATAAGTGAAGGGGCAATTCATCCAAGCGTGGAACAAAACATAAATACGGAATCTCTTACAGAGAAACGGGTAAAACGTTCATAAACACACACAGAATAATGGAAAGTTCGTTCTTTAAAAAGGGGAAAAACAAGACGAAAATGAACCACAACCTCGATACCCAGGAACTTCAACAAAGGGAATGAATGCTGATAAGTTATCCGTGCTGAATTACACATCATAGGACGGCATTTGCTTTGGTTCTTTTAATAAACACGTGAAATTTGGCATTAGTAAATGCCACTTAGATTGCAAATATTTCGTTTGTTGTTGGTGAGTTGAAGAAGAGGCGAGGGAAAATTACTGTCTATTGTCACTATACGGATGAAACCCAATTCACCATTTCACGTCAGAAACAAAAAAGTTTCATTGCAATTATCTTCATCTCCGGAGAGAGAGAAAGTCAAAGATCTTCATTCATTCTCGGGCTAGATTATAATCTGTTTATGCGAGAGTTTGTGTTTTTCCATGCGTATTTTCTCACAGAACTACAGAAAGGGAATGCGGAGTCTACCATGCTCATCGGCACCTCAAGGAGGAAGGCTTAGAAGATCGCCCACTTCCTACAGAACAATGAGTGTGTCGCTCTTTGCACGACAACGGAAATAATGTACAAAGTCTGCCCTCATTTCCCTACTGTCCGGATATATTCACTTTAATACTTAATTTATTTGGACGCTTGAAGGGGCTAGGAAGGACAAAGCTCACAGCTAGAAATATTATGTAGAAATATAAGGAAATACTAATACAAATAAATAACATTTAAGTTCAACAAATTACATTAAGTAACTGAAGGTATTTATTCTACTTTATTTACTTCATTCCAAAATGTATTTAATTTCAATGTTATGTCATAAATAAAATACATAATTATAATTTAACATAGACTCAAAAGTATTTTGAGAATATAAAGAACGAAAAAATAAGTTGAAAATGATGATGACTTTTATATTTAGGGCTTAATATTTTATTTCATAGCTCCATGCTTAGATTTCTGCAGCGCAACTAAATGCCACGAAGCGCAAAGTTTTACCTCACACTTCATTCAATACCTGAACACGCCCTTCTTTTTGGAGTGCGTTTTGATGCGAAAGCTTCTCTAAAAGCTTCGATCAATTAAGATCCGTATTTAGCATTTGGCAAGACCAATGCAAAACACTCATTGAAATATGCGCTTATGAACAATGTACCTTCCTACCCGAGATATCATGCGATGTTCCAATGTATCACTATACTTGAATCACTCTTTGTCCCAGAGAAATGAGAGCTCAAATACCATTTCCTGAGAAACAACCTGGAACTTTGTACTTTTTGAAGTTGTTCTTGTTGTTTGGTCATCGAATGGATTGTCTTAAGCCATAACGCTTGACTCATATTCGGAGGTTTCCAGGTCGAAATCCATCTGCCAACTAACCTTGCTGTGGTTTTTCGCGACTTTCCTCAGTTCAGTTTCAGAAATAGCAAATACTGGGTTAGTATTTCTCCACCACACATTCATTTGCATATTATCTCTAGAATGTGTGTTTTATGATGTCTTCAAGGCAGTCCTGACCACTCATTCAGGGAGTTCTTCCGTGTGCTTGTATACTCTTTGTGTGTCCAGATATAATTTGTTTCCGGACAAATGACTGACCCAGTTATTGACTTGTAAATCTTAATAGAGTAAATAGTGGTCGTCGAACACTTATTCTGTCAGACGAGAACATTTTGAACTTGATCCACTCGTTTCGAAACTCTAAATTAATCATTAGTGCTGCATATTGCACATTTCTTGGCAGACTAAAGTCTAGCCTTCACATTCTTATCACACTTGCCCCGTAAACCCAAGATAGCGGGTTCAATCCCGGCCAGAGCTGATGGATTTTTTCGGGCGTAAAAATCCTAAGTATGGCTTCCTTCGGAAGGGAAGTAAAGCCGTGGGTTCCGTGTCGTACATTTACGGCACAAAAAAGAACCTCAAGTCTGAAAGAAGAGGCCTCTGAAGAAAATGTATAGGCCCTGAATTGAATGGGACGCTGATGACCTGAGATGTTAAAGAGCGTCCGTAAATAAAACAAATCAATCAGTAATCTTCGGTTTTCGAGAAATTGTCAGATTTACAGTTGCTAAACCACATTTCACTGTTTTTATCCCATAACTTTTATCTGATCACGCGCTGAGTCAAATTTGAGTTATACTATGTCCGTATAGCACGGCAGCGAAAGACTGCAGTTTGTTTTGATCAATTACGTTATGTTAAGGCTACTCTGGAAGTGGTGTGATGCGGGTTGCAAATCTCTAGTGTGACACGGCGTTAGCAGCTCCTGTTGTGAATAATCCCCTACTGCCACCTAATCTATTAGAATCAGCTACTGACTGCCTTCGGATGATTTCATCATCTTTTGGAGTAGCTTTTCGCGTTTAATAACATACGAGATTGTTCTATATAGTCCTTTTCTTCTGAAGACTATACCACACTCTCACAACTGCTGAGATTGCAAGTTCTTTTGGCTAGGTTTGGTTCTCGTTAAAGCATTTGAGGCACTGTTATTTAAATTACGACATTGGTGCAAAAATAAATATATGAAACATATTTCAACTTCAAAGTCTCTAACAATATTTTATTTTCTTTTATAGCATTACAAAATAGTTAGAGGTAGCATTAAATGAACATTGGTAACAGAAACATCTATCATCACTTAGTGCAAGTGTGCAGAGGTCTTATTGTTGGGAGCTGGAGAGATGGCTGGAAAGACGAGCGCATTGTTCATGAGTAGCTCTCGTATCGTAAACAGAGCCTGCTATGATGAGTTTAGAAAACATTGACCATTTACAGGCTGAAGTTAATATGCTTAACATTTCCTAACTTAATTGCGAATTAATAAAATATAATTGAACAGTTTCATAGATTTCATTTCAGGTTACCACATCTACATAAATTTGTTACTTTATATTAATTTGTCTGTTCATTAATGCATACCATTAATAGAGATACAGTGGGGTGAACATTTACAATCTTTGTGTTGTGGTTAATATCACTGGCGTATGTATTTATAAATAACACAAAGGGATGTTGCCCCTCTTCCCAATATATAACAAAAGTACGGGCCTATGTTCAGAAGTGAAGGGAGAAAAGGCCATAAGTGTATGTTTCAGTAACATTTGCATATTGATTTCTCCACTAACATTTTTTTTTCTCTCTTAGCAAGAGTTTAACTTCACTTACGCAAGCTGGTTCAGTTCACAGATGTATGTGGGCAAACTTAATGGCCATGTAATTGTAATATTTCGTCAATACGGAACACTTTTTCTTGCCATTTGTGTATCTCTATCAATGCGTAGAATTTAGATTCTCTCATATCTCTTGACGAACCAGGAATGCTATTTTGCAGGCATAATTTCACCTCTTTCTTTTACTGCGTGTTTGGAAAGGGATTTGTTTTCCTGAATATTACGATTATCCATAACCGCAACACTCTCCTCTGGGAGGTTGGAAAAAACTGATTGTTAATCCAAAACTCAAAGTTTCTGAAATTCATTTGACCATGATAATCTCCCAAGCTTTACCCTGCTTGGAAAATTAATAATGAATTTTTCACAAACACTATTTTGGATCATATGGACAAGAGATGTTTACCGAAATTCGGTATAGTCAATAAGCCTGGTGGACTTTCATTTTGCCAGCAATTCCTAATTGTTAAATTATTGTTTACCCAGTATCACTTATATATATATATATATGTATATATTAAAATGAAAAATTCACTCTAGGAAAAGTATAACTAAAATAACAAGAACTAGAGAACTAGAAATATTTTATATATAGTATTATGCTATTGTATATACACACAGTAGTACGGTTCTGTTTCCTAAAGCTTTCAGAAACAGCATCATTCCATTTGTTTGGCTTATTAATTAACATTTTATTTTAATTTTGGTGCTTTTTCCCATTTGTAGCTCACTTCTGTAAGAACTCTTGTCAGAGTTTTAAGAAAATGTAATTTTTTTTTTCGAATATCATATAAAACTTTTGGAGATGTAGGAACTTCCTTTCTCACAAAATAAAATTCGTTTATGAAGCAGCGTATTCCATTCTTGTCAAAAACATTCGAATTCACTTTTGTACTCTCCGGTCTATTTCCTGTAGTAGACACAGAAGAATCGCCGACTTCAACCCGGTACTTGTTCTCGGTAGAGTGGCATACACGTAAGTTTTATTATTTTAATATAAATTTTATTGTCCAGAATCAGCAAATGCAGCTATCAATATTCTCAATTACTCGAGCTTTAGTATATATAATTTTTCCTTTCTTTCGTTGTTGTGATACATTCATTATTTTATGTATATATAATTAGTGGGTCAATATACCTATATGTAACACTATACACTAATAATTAACTAAAATATGCAATTTAAAATGTCCAATTGTTCACTATTAATATTCTGCAATGAGAATGGACCGCCGTAAGTATTTAAATAGATGTAGTGCGAAAGGTTTTACTTGGCAGAAAAACCGTGTATTCCCGCATACGTCGCTGGCCATCTCCCCTGCTCCCATGTCTAATCAGCAGTCATTTTGTTTTGTTTCTGTTTGCAGATAAGCGGTCCTAATAACGAACGTGTTTTCACCACTAGTGTATAAGTTAAAAAGTGCGCTTGGAGCGATTTTTTGAGGGGGAGAATGAAGAAGTTTCCCAGTTGGCGCAACTACGAGGTCTCTTCAAAAAGTATCGCGAATTTTGAATTTTCGCGGGCTACGTGTATTCGATTTTCAATTGTTTTGTGGCGTTATATTGGTACTCATGTCCCTCTTATGTTGACAAGCTCAGCCATTTTGAAAGTTCAGTTAATTGTTGACAGCTATTTTGCTTGGACGTGTTTTGGCTTGTCTTCGATTTTTGCCTATTCCAAAAAATGGAACAAAGAATCTGTATCAAATTTTGTGTGAAAAACAACATTAAGTGCGCGGATGCATTCCGAATGTTTACTGTGGCATATGGTGAAGCTACCTTGGACCAAAGAAACGTTTATCGGTGGTACAAAATGTTCTTAGAGTGTCGAGAAGATGTAAACGACGAAGAGCGTCCCGGACGCCCGAGCTCGTCAACAACAGACGAAAACATTGAAGAAGTGAAGAAAATAGTATTGGCCAACCGTCGAATCACCGTTAGAGAAGTTGCTGAGGACCTAAACATATCGATTGGCTCGTGCCATTCGATTTTTACCAATGATTTGGGCATGAGACGGGTGGCCGCAAAATTCGTACCAAAGTTGCTCAATTTCGACCAAAAACACCATCGCATTAACGTTGCTAAGGAGCTGTTGAACTCTGTCCGCAACGACCCAAATTTGTTCCAGAGGATCATAACTGACGAATCATGCATGGGTTTATGGTTATGACGTGGAAACTAAAGCTCAATCATCCCAATGGATGCTGCCACACGAGCCAAGACCGAAAAAAGCGCGCTAAGTTCGGTCGAATGTGAAGGTTTTGCTTACAGTTTTCTTCGATTGCAGGGGCGTGGTGCATCATGAGTTCTTGCCACACGGTAGAACGGTCAATAAGGAATATTACCTGCAAGTTATGCGCAATTTGCGCGAAGCAATCCAGAAACGCCCGGATTTGTGGAAAAACAAAAATTGGCATTTGCACCATGTTAACACCCCTGCTCACACATCGTTGCTTGTGCGCGAATTTTTGGGCAAAAACAACGCGCTTATGATGCCGCAGCCACCGTACTCCCCAGATCTAGCCCCCGGTCACCTTTTTTTGTTCCCAAAACTGAAGAGGCCCATGATAGGACGACGCTACGCCACGATGAGAGATAAAACGGCATCGAAGGAGGAGCTGAACAAGATCACAAAAACGATTTTTTAAAGTGCTTCGAGGATTGGAAAAAACGTTGGCACAAGTGTATAATATCTGGTGGGGATTACTTTGAAGGGGACAAAATAGATATTCACGAATAAATAAATACTTTTTGAAAAAACACAAAATTCACGATACTTTTCGAACAGACCTCGTATATTGCTTAGGAAGAAAATTTAAAACACTAAAGTGTGTATTTAATTTAAATATGAACACTCCACCTAAGTTCTTGCGGACATGTGGTAGGCACAAATTGTTAATAAAAGTTAGTAACTATACATATTTAAGTAAAAAATGACTGAGCAATCAAGTACATTCCACTATTTTTAGAAAACTTCCGCCACCATTTGGCTTGAGGTGCAAAAAGATCCCATAAAGTCACTTAAAATAACTGGCATATGCTACATATTGATAAGGGAGGTCATGAGATGAAAGCAATTTTACCTTAATGGTCATATAGTTAGGGCCATGAACGCAAAGTTCCGCTTCTGACTTTTATTAAGTAAAATTAATCGGTCTTGAGGTAGCCTACTCTAGAGAGAGTACCTTAAACTGCTTGTGTGAAGTAATACATAACGCAAAAGTGGATGTTCCGCAGGCCGCGGGTTCAATTCTTGTCATGCCTTCAATGTCTTATCATCATCATCATCATCATCATCATCATCATCATCATCATCATGTGATATGAGAGCTGCGACATACATACTAAAAATGATGAATGAAATTTACTTAATACTGATAATACATTCTCAACAATGAATGTATTACCAACATACAATGGCTAATAAGCTTAGAGTATTGTGGGGCAAAAGTACGTGCTGGGTAGGAGTACGCACAAGGGATATTTATAAGAAACCGCCGTGCAGTTGGTAGCACTACATGCTGTTGGATAGCTAACATCCGATAGCTTCTCTTCTTAGTTTCGTCGCGCTGATGTACTTCATATTTAAACTATAAGGTAAGATTGAATATCACACATCTCGATGTTAATTTTAGGAGTTTTGGAAGTGTGTTTGGCCTATGTAAAATCTAAAATCTGTAATGCAGTACTATGCCAATTTATTGGCTATTTTCTGTAATAACATGTCTTACCTTAGTCATTGAATGAACATAAGTACAGATGGCAGCACAAACTGGGAAATGTTTCAGAAGACAATGGGGCAAGAGTACGCATGCGTACTTTTGCCTCACTCTTGTATTTGTATGTGTAATTACAGAGTTCATAATATGGATGAGTCAGGAATCAGTACTGTCCCTAACAAGACTTCTAAAGTTGTCTCACCTACTGGCAAGAAAGCCGTTGGAAAAATAGTTTCTGCAGAAAGAGGAAATTTAACAACTGTTGTTTGTGCAGTCAGTGCCAGTGGAAATTATGTTTCCCCAGCCATAATATTTGCTAGAAAGAGAGCTAAACAAGAACTTATGCATGGAGCTCCACCAGGTGCGATCATGATGTGCTCAGACAGTGGATACATCAATAGTGATTTATTTGTTGAATGGCTGACGCATTTTCAGAAGCATGTAAGGGGAAACATTGAGAACCCAATACTTCTAGTGCTAGATAATCACACGTCGCATTTAAACTTGCAAACAATACAGAATGGGATTCATCTTCTGTCTATTCCTCCCCATACCTCACATAAGTTGCAGCATCTCGACAGATCGTTCTTCAAGCCATTAAAAGACCTTTATTCTGCAATGTGTGACAAATGGTTACTAAATAACCCAGGACGCGTCATAACGCAATTTCAAATTGCAGAGTTGTTTGGTGAAGCTTATGAAAAATGTGCTACAATTGGAAAAGGAATTAAAGGATTTAAGGAGTGTGGGATATATCCAGTGAATAGGCACATATTTTCAGAGGAAGATTTTCTGCCCAGTTCTGTTACAGATCAAGAGCCTTCAGCCGTTATTACAGAGGAGGCAACAGACAGTGAGGAGCAGTTTTCAGTTGTCAGGAACAAAATCTCCGATGGGAATCTTCCGCTCAAGGAAATGCCTGTTCACCTAAAACAAATTTTAAGGTCAAGGAAATTATTCCTTTGCCAAAAAGGAAAGGCAAACAAATAAGAAGGAAGAGAAGTCAAAGATCAGAAATGCTGACTAGCTCACCCTTTAAAAGGAAGTTGGAAATTAATCAAGCCATTAAATTATCCAGTGTCTCTAAGCGGGTCAAGTGTGACTTAACAAAATCACATGACAATATGAGGTCCAAAAAAACCAAATGGCATTCAACGACACCTAAAGCCTCAACTTCAAGTTTGAGAGACAAACTCCACTGTCCAGGATGTTGAACCACCAAAAGAGGACTGGATTCAGTGTCAACATTGCGGAGAATGGTGGCATGAAGCCTGTTCCAGTCATGAGGGAGGCAACAAATTTTTCTGCGACTACTGTAAGAATGATTAAGACTATGAGAAAATACCATATTTTTCATTCATATTGTTTAGATAGGTAAATTAAGTTACTATAATCCTTTAGTTTTATATTAATTATGTTTAATATAAGTCAGACTATGGTGCTTTGATGTATTCTTATATTGTAATTAAAAACATAGTAATAAGCAGCAAAATTAAAAAAATGTGTTTTCTGCGTACTTTTACCCCATATAATGCGTACTTTTGCCCCACATATGGGGCAAAAGTTCGCATTTGTCGCATTTTAATTAAATATTTTTAAAATGTTCTTTTGAATGAAAAGGTATATTTTAATCACTGTTTCTGATAAAATATAGAATGCAAATTTCATAATAAATAATTCACAAATATCAATCAAATATATACCATTGGAGAGGTCTTTAAACCTTAAGTGCGCACTCTTGCCCCGCATTGCTCTACTATTAAGATGATGCCAAAAACTTAATTTATTTAACACATACTCATGACACATTCTGATTGCTAAGTACAATAACAACTACAAGGTAATTACAGGAATGATGTGTTAAGATTTAAGTGTATAAATTGAAACATTAACTTAAAACTTGTGCTAAAAAGCTGTGTTATTAGGCTCTAGCCAAAAAAAAAAAAAAAAAAAAAAAAAAAAAAAAAAAAGTGATGAACGAGACTCAAACAAGAAAACAAATGAAAGCTTTCTTGCTCGAAAGTTAAACATTATAATATCATAATATCATCATATCATAACCATTACGCCAGAGTGATACGTTCAGAAATATCCCTTCGTTATCATGTGTTATGCTTTCGAGGGACATCTTCGTTAGCCAGTGGCGTACTGGCGCTTTTGAAACTTATAGCTATAGCTTCGAAATTTGAATAGACAGGTCATAAGTTTTCTATCTCAAATTATCTGTCTAGGATACCTTCACACTCTCTGAATTTATTTCGGTGCAGTTAACATTCTATATTTTTAAATTTCTTCTTTTGAATTTAAATTCAAATATTTCATGTGATTGGACTGAGCTTATTGGAACATTATTTAAAGCTAAAAAAGGTGAGTTTAAGGATATAAAATTCAAAGTAGACCTTTCAGAACCAGGCGAAGCCGTCCTTATTTTAATTTATTTAACAGAACATGTCCTTTAATTGTGCCTACTCTTCTTTGTTTTAACGCTTGTACAGTGATGTCTCTTGAATAAATAAACAATTTACTAAATATGTTAAAACTTTATGGCTAAGGAAGGAAAACAGTTACAAAAAATAAAACAGTTAACTGCTTGAGTGCCGAACGAGGAATTCAAGAGTGCTTGGCAACCACTCTTACCACTTAGCTACCAGTGCTCTTTGTATAGGGTTTCCAGCTTTTGATACAAGTATCAATCCTTGACTTATATTTAACATTTTCTTATCACAAAGTTTAGCTCTAAAGGTGTTACTTGAGTAGTTTTTAAATGTTGGCTTATATTGAGGGTGCAGTTAGACAAAATCCTTGTAGAAACCACGGTACTATCACATGTAACACAAACATGAAATGCTTAAAAAGACTTTTGATGATGAAAAAAAAAATATTTTTTTCACAATTATTCGTAGTTCATCCCGATGATATTTTTTTAACTCAAAATGCCTCTTTTATATAAGGAATGATTATTTTCTAGCCTACGCGTCGACATTCTTTCAAGCGATTTTACCCACGCCAATCAGTCGCCAAGCAATAAATTTTACCGCAGTTAAACTTTACGCATTACAAAATACTGTTAACTACCTGGGATAAAGCGGTAAACTTTTATTGAGATTGCGCACACGGCCATGCATTTCCGTTTTCTTCAGAGGGCTTAGTAAGGAAGAAGGATTCAAATCGATTTCAGACGAAACAGCATGGTTTTACATCGGTTGTATGCCTTTAAATCTCCACTCAATAAAATCAGTGCCAACTAGGGGCAAGATCTCAACACTTTCTATTACCCTTAGTGTAAAAGCCAAACTTTGTCAGTGCTGATTCCTTGTTAGTGACAGAATGATGTAATTATCTTTAATGTAATGCGTTACATATGTCACGCAGATGCTATGTAGAGGCCAAGGAAAGTCTAAGTAAATGGGAATAGAATGTACACAGATAATTCGTATTTCTTATATCAATCGATAAGGCAAAAGCAATAGGGAATACAATATCCAATGCCGTAATTGCAATAACTGACTTAAAAAAAACAATGCTAAATCATTTCCATGACTCTGAGCCTCATTTACCTAATTTATGAACTCTCATTGTTACAAATAAGAGTTTTGTTTCTATAATCGTCATCTTCTACAATATCCAGAACTTATTTCTAAAATTGAAAAGTGGAATCTAAAAGCAGACGTTTCGTTTTTCATTTTTTTAACGCTGCTATATTCCAGGACCAGTTTATTCTACACTCGCTATGCACCTAACAACTGTAGTTGGTTGTAAAATACTATTATAATAACCCGAAAATCAACTTAAATACCGCCATTTGTTTCCTTATAAAGGGGAGGGACGTAATGGTTAAGTTTCTGCAGTAAATGAAGAAATTTACAAAGAAAATAAAAAAGAATTCATTCTTAATTAGTTATGCAAAAGAAGTTACATATTAAAGGGGGGGAAATACACAACACTCAAAATTTTGGTAAAATCAGTTAGAAAGGGTTCATCAGCTCAGGTAAGTTAAATATCACAAAAAAGTAAATTAATTCTGAAGCATATTAACTGTTGCACAACTGTTCTATGGTGCATGAATATACGCAGTGTTTTATTTACCACTGTTTCATATATCATGCAACTATGAAACATTAGCGCCTAAACTAAACAAAATCTATTCGCAATATTTTATGCATATGAATTTGGAAATCAAAACATGTACTTGATGGTATGGTGGGAGTTGAATCAGTACATGAAGAATCGGCGATAAACCAGAGTTGCATACAGTATTCCTCATGGAAACACATGATCAGGCATGTCGATATAACTGACTCACAAATAAGAATGGACGAATAAAGGGAACCTAGAACACAGACTTGCAACTCTTTTGCTCGAAACGATAAGTGAAAGAGTGAAATTCCCCAATCCTGTCTATTGGCTCAACCCCTCTCACTATAGATCAAATTTTTCGTTTAAAACCCGAGATACTCTACTTCATTACTTGCTCATCATTAACTTCTTCTTCTTCTTCTTCTTCTTCTTCTTCTTCTTCTTCCTTCTTCTTCTTCTTCTTCTTCTTCTTCTTCTAACGCGACTGGAAATCCATGTCAAAATTATATATATTAAGTTTAATATTAGAAAGAAAAATATATATTAAACACAAAACATTTATTCAGAAATTATTTAATCAATTATAATTACTACACTTTTTATAAACGTATTTAGTGTACAGAATGTTGCAAATTACTCGCGCAATACAAAATAAATGCACTTTTATAATAAACAAAAACACCTGAGTATTTACATATCAATATACTATATAGATGAACTGGTTGTGGTAATTTTTTGTTTAAAATTATTTAATATATACAATACAAGAAATCTGAACTTGGCAGATTGAAATTAGGCTGTACTATAATTGTATTTTTCATTACATCAAAACTGGATTGACCAGATTTTTTGTTACTTTTTCAATTGCGATCGAATGGGTCATCGACAAGTTCTTCCGCATTCGGGTGATGTGAGCCGCACGGGAGAAAGTTGGTACTCCTACATTTCTGACATTCCTTCCTTCGGAAACGGTTTTTAGTAGGTAATCCGCTCACCAGGTAATTGCTAAGGTTTGAACTTTGCAGTGTGTGCTTAAGTGAAAACCAACTATCGCTGCCAGTGTTGCTACCCGAACTCGCTTCCCTAGTGAGATCTCGACTACATAATGGCTGCGGAGCGACTTCTCGATGATCCTTAAATTACAATGGAAAATAAATGCAACTACAGAGAAAATATTGTATACATTAAAGCATACCGGGACAGTTAAGTGTCCCGAAATTTTTCTAGGGAGGGATACTAGGACATTCGTGTGAAAGCCCGGAATGTACCAACAAAATCGGGACGTTTGGTTAACCTAAAGAGGGAGAGAGAGGATGCACTATAGCAGAAACCTGTTCATATTTGTATTATTAGTGTTGCCAAAGGAAAATTTCATGAATGAGAGTTGGCGAAGTAAATTTGGCTGATCTGATGTGATTATTTTTATTCGAAAAGCTAAAGGTAGCGTTCCCATGCAAAACCGATGTTTCATATACATGCTGAAGTACAGAAGTGCATAATAATGAAGTTAATTTCTGAGTGTTCTCCAACACAAAACAATGAATAGATAACAGATGACTACATGTGATTTTGAACTTCCGATTGAAAAAGATGGAAAGTGTAATTATGAAGAGTAGCAAGAGGAGAAGATAATAATGATAGAGTGGTACAAGAACAAGGTGAATTTTAAGGTTTTTAAACTTTTCTAATCCTAAACCTGCAAAGAAAGCGAATGACTTACTTACCAATGAAAAAGAAAATGTTATCATCTTTGAGGCAAGAAATGAAGAAACTCGGGACTAGTAACAATATATTTTCATAACAAAATATATTTAAGAAGATGTGTATTTTTATTTTGAATAGTGTTCATCGGTTGTACTGATTTTATTTATTTATCTATTTTGACCATCAAATTAATTCAATTTTGAAAATGTGGTAATAATTTATGACCACTGCACTTAATTAAAATAAATTGTTAATGTGAAATGTAACTTACAATTGACTTCCTGAATGACAAACAAAATAGCTTATACCTACATGAAACATTTTTAAAAATATATCTTAGCCGGGTCTGCCTTATCTTAGCCAATCTATCTTAGCCAGTTGAAAATGATAATGATAACAAAATGGAATGAAAATATCATTTGATAAAAAAAAAACGATCATGTAGGGAACGATTGTTTATTAACATGCTGCCATAGAAATCTAAAACTGAGAGTCACAACTTGTAAATTACATTTAAAAAAACAGGGTGCATAATTATACCATTATGAAGCTTTAAAGCATGCGGTTTTATTTCTTTTTGAATGATACATTTATTCTTATATAATTCTAGGGCTTTCATACAATTTGCGCATCACAGTGACCTTGTATACGGTTGCATCATCATCTAACCTTGCAGAGAATTGTTTACGGTACTCAAATGTTTCATGCGCATTTCCTTAGATGACAAAAAAATAAACAAGTCAACTATATGCTCGAGTAAACTCATGTGATCAGAGATACAATATATGTAGCTGCTTACCTATTATGTTCTATCTATATAAATCTATGCTAATGTTCAACAGTGTTATCAGAAAAATATTCTGAAATATTTTATATTTTGATTACATCTTTTATTTTATAATTAGATTTCTATTATAATAAATATATGCATTTTAACATGATTAAGTGCCTGATGAAATAAAGTAAAAATATCTTGAAGCAATGTTTTTGTTTTTAATGTTTTATGTATTTCGCTTTGCCTGCATTGGTCTTCTGTAGGTTGTGGACTGAATGCTATGTGTAAATATGTAGGAATGAATGAAATGAAGGGAATAATTAGCGCGGAGTCCTTGGGGCCTTAAAGCTATCTGACATTCACTTTCTCAGGGCAAGGAAATGCTCCGGAAAAAATCTTAAACAGACGATTTGACCTGACCGGGACTCGAACCCAGAACCTCAGGATTACTTGTCGTAAACGCCACCACTAGACCATGGAGGTAGTCACCGTAAATGTTATTTTACACGTTATAGAACAGATTTTCTTTGAAGGCCGCTTATCTTATATTTGTTTTGAAAAACTGGGAAATTGGCAATTTCATAAATATGTAGTGTGTCTAATATCTTTCTGTTTATTTGAGTTTGTTAATAACTTTATCCTTCATAGAAAAACTTTAAAATAAATAATTTGTGTTAAATTATAGGTTATTATTAAGCATATATTATACACAAACCGGATTTTTTTTAAAAATATCGCTTAGCAAAAAAAAATTATTCATAAAATAGACTTAACATGTGGAAATATGGGCAATTAGAATTGATAAAATAAATAAATTGTATAATTAAACAAAGCTTAGTTAATAATAATAATAATAATAATAATAATAATAATTTTAATTTAGGAATTTCAAAATACTATGGTTTTTCTTTCATCTAAAGCTATTTTGCTTTCTGTTCGTTGCATTGTGGTTTACGATATTCAAACTGTTACTTGGGTCATCCCTATATATTTTCCTCCTCTGTTTGCCAGTCAAGAACTTCCTTTGGAATTCGCTAACCAAGCACATTTTTTAAACAAGTTCAAACTCTAAGTCTTCTTTCTTGTGTGTCTTCGCGGGTATTCACAAGTTTTTTCTGACTATATCCAGACCTTTCCGTCACTTTGCTTCAGTTCATTACCTTACCGATGTACTGTCCATGTTTCCACATTGAGCATTTATTCATGGTGAATAATAATAATAGTAATAATGTATCATATCTGTATATATCATTATTGTATTTTCTATGTAGATTACATAATAATTACTTATATATGGGATACGATATGTAATGACACATTTTTTTTTCATTTGCATTTGACTAGAAAGGAAAATGTTCAAAGCTGGTACTGATTTGGGATAAATTATGGCCACTCCTTGGCTTCGCAAACATGTAATTTCAGCTGTTTAAATTTTTTTCATAACTGGTAGAAGCAGAACAAATTATAGCTAAAAACGATTTGATAAGGGAAAAACCTCGATCATTTTATTATATTCCACATATTCCACATGACAACCATGTTATAACCAAAATGGAAAAGCATAGAAGATTTCTTGAGGCTCAAAGTTGGCTAGGAAAGTTGGCTAGAGTTAAGAAGGCTCTAAGACCGATAGAGACTAGAAGAAGAGAGTGAGCCAAGAGTTATCAAGACCTTCTTAATAAGAGTGAGAAGGAAAGAGAAACGAAACTTGAAACCGTGTGCTGCTCATGCTATAACAGTGATTATGGGGAGATGAAACGAGACACTCACCAGAGTACTGAACCTGCTGAACTGGAACACATATCTCTTAGAGAGTCTTTTCGAAAAACAGGAAGAAAGCGATTTATTACTCCAGACTTGGCAACTGCACTCACTCGTACGAAGGAGGTGACAAAAGCTACTTCTTGCTTTATGCCTTGGAGAAAGTCTGGAGCAAAACATGTTCAAATTCACCGTAAATTACTTCTTACATCCCATTCACTGAAGGAAAGGGATTGCTAAACAACTTCTCATTATCATCCAAAAGCTCTGCTAACTGTGAATTGGGATGCCAAGCTGCTGCCAAGTCTTGGGTAGTTGATTTGTCTTTCAATTTTAGTCTTAGGTGATGAAGTAAAGCAACTGTAAATCCTGATAGCAACCTACATTGGTATTAGGTTCACTGCCAGTGCCGCTTCTGACGAATATAATATAATTTTGCTTTTTGCAAACACGGGTACATCAGAGTTTGTTGATGAAGGTATGCCTGATTCACTCGCAGGAGGGAGAATGCTTCATGAGACGAACGAAAGCTTTTCACCCGTAATATTCTTTGCCATCATGTTTATACATGTTTTAAGGCATTAGTATGGTTCTGTTGTAAGTTAGGTGAGTTAAGTTTTGAGTTTTGTATATTTTTGAATGGATACTTGCTTTATATTTGCGGTATATTGAAATTCTTTGTTCCTAAACTTTATCGTAGGTATTTGCCATCTTTATTTTTCTAATCTAACGCTGCAATAATTATAATTATTTAAAAATGTTTTACATTTCCTCTAATGAAATTTAGCATATAAATGTTTTTCAGTCTTTTATAATAGATATTAATAGGTATGTGTATAGTGTAAAACCCTATTATAAGCACATTACAGCATTTGCATTTGAAGCCATTGTTATATAATTTTACTAATAAAATTTGATTGTAACTGTCTTTAAATTGTGTGTGTTGTTTACTGTTTTATTCATCTCATATATATATATATATATATATATATATATATATATATATAAGGTTATATATACTTATATATAACCTTATACATAAGTAAATAACTGCCTTTAAATTTAAAGACAGCTACAATTAAAAATTAGTAAGTAAGAATAACTTATATGTACATAAACTAAATAAAAACGGTAAAAACACACACACACACACACACACACACGCAGTTTAAAGTCAGTTACAACTAAAATTATATAGAGGGAGGTGCATAAGTTTCCGGCCTAAACATTTTCTAGGTATGATAAAGACAAAAACTATATTTCATTTTTCAATATAGTTACCCTTTATTGCAATATACTTCTCACATCTTTGAATTAACATTTCAATCCCCCCCCCCCAAATAGTCAAAAGTCTTGTCTGCAAAATGGATGTAAACAGCATCCATTACTTCTTTGTCACACTTAAATTTCCTTCCTCGAAGGTCCTTCATGACTTTTGAGAAGAGGAAATAGTCCCTGGGAGCTTGATCTTGGCTGTAGGGTGGATGGTCGATCTCCTTGAAGCCACATTTCTTCACAGCTTCCTTTGCCCACCACCTCTCAGCTTTCCTAGCCTTTTCTCTTTGATGAAAGCACGTAGTATGTGCAGCCAGCATAGTACTCCCCATTTACTGTGGTATTCCTCTCCTTGAAGTCAATGAAGAGTCACAATGCCAAAAGATTGTGGCCATGGTCTTCTTGGTTGACTGAGTGACCTTGGCCTTTAGAGGCGGTGCTGCGCTAGGTTTACGCCACTCCATTAATTCTCCTTTGGTTAAGGGATCATAGTAGAGAACCATAGTTTCATCTCCTGTAACAATGGTTTGCAGAACTTTCTCTCGTTGCCACGGCAGAGCTCCAAAAATGCCTGACAACAGATGATTCTTTGCTGCTTTTGGACTGAGAAAAGAAGTCTAGGCATCCATCTTGCACTAATCTTATTCATGTTTAAATGTTCATGAATAATTGGAAGGACTGTTGTTTTTAAGACGCAACCTTGTTGCTATTCCTGTAACTTTGAGTCTCCGGTCTTCCATAATTTCTCCTACCACAAGAGATCGCTCTTGTTTTCTGGAGTGAGCACCTCCAGGGGCCGACCTGCACTTTCTTCATCTTCAGTACTTTTTCTACCCATTCGAAAAAGTTTGGTACAGTCTTTTAAGTAGAATATGAGGGGGATGATTCCCCATATACATAGGCTAATCGCTGTTTAGTTTCATACCCCAATTTGAACATATCACAATCTTCTACACATAGCCTTCTTTAAGAAACTATATCTGAACAACTGGATACAGAGGAGTGGAAGTTACAGCTGCAAGTATTTACTTAACATATAATGTATGACACCAGATAAGGTTTTTGTGAAGGCTTTGTTGTTGATTTGATTTATTTATGTACGCTCTTTAACATCACAAGTCATCAGCGTCCCATTCTATTCAGGGCGTGAAACGGCCGACAAATTTTGCTCAGAGGCCTCTTCTTTCAGACTTGAGGTTCTTTTTTGTGTCTTAAATTTACGACACGGGACCCACGGCTTTACTTCCCTTCCGAAGGAAGCCATACATAGGATTTTTACGCCCGAAAAAATCCATCGATCCTCGCCGGGTTTGAACCCGCGATCTTGAGTTTAGAAGGCAAGTATGGTTTACCATTACACTACAGGACCGACTTTGTGAAGGCGATAATCCTTATCGGCGAGGCGAGAAACTTATGGACTACCCTCGTACATATATTATTCTTTCTTTAGGGGTTCCAGTCCTAACTTTAAAGAGTCTTTCACGTAATTACTGAAAAAATGATAGCACACATAGCTCCAAAGCATGGTAAGTGCCTAGAGCAGAGGTGGATAGAGTCGAGTGAAACTAAGGTTTGCAACTCTCGTCGTTTCATTTATGTGGCGGTCAGCAATTCAAAGTGGCCATAACATGATGTCATCGATCAATAACAAAATGAAATTTTCCTATGCTGTGTATTCAGGTAACTCGGATTTCACATGGCCCAGAGTTATCCAATGGAAATAAAATGTTAAACCGGGTTCACTAGTCAATGGGCAGATGTTTTGCTATCTTAGCTATGTATAAATTATTTCCTACACAATAGTACGACGTTTCGTTCGCTCTGGGTTTCTGATTTTCCTTTATAACTTTCAAACTAATGGAGTAATTCAGTGACATTTGACAAGGACAAGAGAAATATGATGATCTCATAGCAACATTGAATGTGGTTACTATTAGCATCAAGGCACGCCTACACGCAAATCTCCAGTGAGTTCATGGCTCGTTTAGATACTCTTTGCCTTCCAGCATAGTCTATAGGAAGACATCTGACGGGATAATGTCAGGTTATCTTGTGGCCAAAATCCTCTTCAAAAAAGGAAACAATTTAAGCGATATTGACTTTGGGGATGTGGCAGATGGCACCATTTCGTTGAACTTGTTGTTCTTAGAAGATTTCCATGCAGACTGCGGAATCCATCGCAGTTTAGAACATGGGACCAAAAGTGCGGAAGAAAATGCCAAATTTTATTTTCATAATAAACAGCTCTCTCGCCAGCCCAAATAAGGGTATTCATGAATTGATAAACCTACTTAGTGGAACTAGTCTCGTCGGTGAACCGCGTTCTGAATGTGTATCGAGAAACTGCTGGAAGGACAACAATGAATTCTTCTGTTTGTGGAGACGTTTCAATTCTTCTACAGCAGTAGCACGATGGCATGTGCTTCTAGAAAGCATGTCTTCTGCGAAAGTTTACTAAGCACTTTTGCGGGAAAGCCTACATCGAATAATTTCAATTCATTTAACATCTAACCATTGCTGGATATTGGACAATGTTTCACGGTTTCAAATTACTTCACCAGATACTCAAAGGAGGATTTTTCCCGTGTTTTCCGAACCCCAAACAGCATAAAACATTTGTTTGGCTCTCTATTATAGACGATTTCCAATAAGTGTGGAGACTAAACTATTAATCGGTTCTTACTCTACTATACGTACTGTATTGCTCGTAGCACAAAGGCACGATTGCTGTTGACAATCCCGTAATAATAACACAGTCATATGTACTAAATTACTTCTGATATTAGAGAACACGCATCCGGTCATCACGAGCATGCGCTACACGCGGGCTAAGGGTTTGAAACAAATGCCTTCCAACATGGGTAGTCAGGTCATTAAGGCACGGACTCGTGAATGGGGGAGTCTGAGGTAAGATTCCCTTTAGTATTGACATTCCTGAATCCCCCTTCTTATTCTTATTCTTCTTTTGCAGGTTTTCCTCATAGTAGTCCTGAAGAATGGCAAATACCAGGCAGATACCTTAAAAATAAAATTCTTGATTTTCATTTTTCAAAACAATTGGCACCTGCTAATGAAATTAATCGAACACTGCAGTTCTCTTTATAAATGAACGACACTACAGGCTGTCCAAAAACATTAAAACCAGCGAAGATCGTATGCAAAATAATTTTTGTAAAAATATTTATGCATGGCATTCTATGAACTAAAGGATGTAAATTCAAGTGAAATATTGTAAAAATGACATGTTCAACGTATACAGACATTCCGGGCATCTCCATAACTGGTGATAGTTGGTGAATGTGATGTGCTACTGAGCGGCTCTGTCAATAAGCAAAATGCTCGTTTTCTCTGTTGGAAAAACCGGATTAATGTGCACAGAAATTTATTACATTCGGAGAAAAGAACAGTGCGAGGCGCTGTGTTTTTTCCACGGCATCATTGGGTTGTACTATTTTGAAGATGAACATGGAAAACGTCACATCAAAAGTGTTAACGAGCAGGTTATTAAACTTTTTAGAGAATTTGGACACGTTTTCTGCGCTGAACAACCTTCATATGCACAAGCAAGTATTTCGACAAAATGGGGCAACCTCCTATATTGGTCATGGAAATAGGGCTACTTCAATATCTCTTTCCCAATCGGCTGATTTCTACACTCACCTGCACGAAGTCCTGATTTTCATTGTTGTTATTTAACAGTGCTTTATACCCACTCCTCTTAGTCCAGACGAACTTCGTGAAAGCATCGAAACAGTTTTGCGGGGGAGCAGTGTGATGTCACTAGTCACTAGTATGGTAAATTGCATGGAAATGTCGTATACATAGGTAAATGTTTATTATTAAATGTTACTAAAATATTTTGATTACCTTTTTGACCCACTCTTTATTGTCTTGTTAACCAAGAAATGATGCCAGAGAAAGTTTTTAATAGATAGAAGATTTTAAATTTTTTAAAACGAAAAGCAACTGAACACTTGTCTCCTTAAAACCAAGTAAACTTATATATCAGGATTTAAAGACTGAAACTCATATAGCAGTCAATAAGACGGAAATAAAGACAAACAGGGGAGAAGCATTCTTGTTTAATGACACTGAGATGGGATCTTCAACTTCGATATTTCACAACTTTGTGCTTCCACGCAAATTTACGAAGATGGAACTTTTAAATATTGTCCACCAGCTGTTCACTCTGCAAAGATTTATAAATAATATCACAGTGTCGTTGGTGTTTTGCTTATTGCCAAATAAAACGAAGGAACTTAAATGCTTCAAGATGTAATAAATAAATGTGTTGTCTTTTGGCCCAAGTTTCAAACCAAAGAAGTGTTCGTGGGTTTCAAAATTCCCATTCTAGTGCTGTGACGAAAACTACAAGCAACGGGTCTCACTAGAAAATAGCAAGGCAAAGAAGTCCAGCACATTCTTGAAATGTTTTTTTGGCTTACGTTTCGAAGAAGTTGAGGATCTTATTGCAATACTACCACAAGTCGCAAATGTCCAGATTTTTACTAACTTTCATAAGAAAATATGTTTTTCCCCTGAAGATATGCGCAAGATATTATTCATCAATTAATAGAACGGCAAATGAATACTAAGGGTTCCATTCAAAATGTAACAGATTATTTTGCACAGTCCATCCAAATATATTTATATTCTTAGATGTTTTGAATGACATCCAATCTAAAATATACCCCATCCAACATATAAAGAAAATTTCCTAAGAGAGAATTTCCTGGTATACCAAAACAGTCTAAAACCAAGGATGGAATACTTAAAATCAATATCGTTCAAGTTTTTCCAAAGAAGTAAATGCTAATGACAAAAAATAAAACTGTTGCTAAAAGAACTATATGGCAAGGCTAGAAAAACGGATTTAAACATTTGTAAATACTGTAACATTTGACTATTATTAAACAAAAAAAAAAATACTATTTGGGAGGTTAGGCAGCTAACTCCACATGGTAACTCATGGGTAAAGCTAATAGGCTGCAGAGAAAAAGAAATAAGACAGTTGAAGGAAGTGATTGATAGTCTTCCAGGTAGCCGGCAACGAATCCAGGTAGACCTTCCAGGTAACCCAAGGAACTCAGGTACACCGGACTGATCCGAGCATTGAGAAGGAGGGTAAATACAACGAAAAAAGATAATTATTATAAGAGCACAACACCTTAAGCGTCTAATTTTAAACTTATTACTAAAGACTGAATGTTTGCAATATATCAAAAATTGCAACTCGTTCATTTATTAAGTTAGATTAATAATAGATATATCTTTTATTTGCAGATCCCATGTATAAAATTACTTTAGTATGTTGCATTATATTTTCAGAACTATGGACATATACGCATTTTAAGAGACATTATGTAAAATACAGTGGGTTATTTTTGGCCTGCTTCCCCAGCTGAACGCAGAGCTTGCTAGGCCGAGGGTCATAATAACAAACAGTTACCGCTCTGATGGTTGCATGTACAGATTTAACATCTCTCGTCAGGAGCGTCCCATTCAATCCAGATCGGCGTGAAACGGCCGATAAATTTTGCGCAGAGGCCTCTTCTTTGAGGTTCTTTTACATGCTGTAAATCTACCGCATGAGGCCCATGGTTTTACCTTCCTTCCAAAGGAAGTCTCACGCCCGAAAAATCCTTCGACCCTGGCCGGAATTAAACCGGCGATCTTGCGGTTGCATGTACACAGACAGACCCATTAAACTGTTAGGAAAGTAAATATTAATTCTGTCTTTGTGTTATTTCAGCCTATTGATGCGCCTGTATTATTTACGATAATGTGTTAGTCTAATAAACTTTATTGGAGTTTATTGTATCGAAGTAATACGAGATAAAAAATAAAGTATTGAAATAACCCTTATAGCATAAGGGAATTTAAATAAAATATCAGATCAGAAATTTGAGGAGTATGGAAACAGAACAGTTATTATAAAATGTCAGAAATGTGCCTGCAGAGGATGTCACTTCGAATAATTTCTATAATATAGGTTAGTACTTATTATGAAACAAAAATATTGTTATGCATTATACTATTGATCAAAGTTGTGAGAGGAACGGGTACATTAACGGGAATTGGCCTCGCGCAGACCAAAATAGTTCTCAGTATAGGTGCTAACCAATTTCCTTAGCGAAGTAAACAAATAGGATGGGAAGGACGAAAAGGTGAAGCGAAAAAGAAGTGGAACAGTGAAAACCATTGGGGAAAAAAAAAAAAAAAAAAAAAAAAAAAAAGAGAGAGAGAGAATAGGAGAATGTGCTGAAAGAAAAGGAACGGAGAAAATACAGTTTTCCTATACATCTGAAAGGGAATAAATGCAAGTGGATCATTGGTTGCAGAAACGCGTATCAAAATGAGGGCAGGGTTTTTGAAAACCTGGGACAGTATATGTCTAGTAAAGTCTTATCAACAACTGGACTCGGCACGCCCCTCCTTATCGACCAGAGCTGCTCACAACTCTTTGCTTCTACTCCGTAATGTTCTTAGCATGCACCTGTAACATACTTCTCCTTTGGAGTGGCATTAGAGCTGTCTTGGCTAGATACAGAAAGTCGTTTGTAGAAAAATATATTATTTTAGGATTTTTGCAAGCAGTTTTTCTATAAGTCCTGACCTGTTTTAAAGATGAATTGTTTATCATTTAAAAATAAAAACAAGCATTGAAATTTTAGCATTACTCAGACTGATTAAACTTGAAATAACATTCAGCTAAAATGAAAGTATATCAAGCAGAACTAAAAGTGTAAAAATGTGCATCTTAATAATGAACCGTAAAAAACAATAAATATATAAATAAATAAATAAAAACCATTTAATAAATAATGCACTTTTATGCAGCCTTTTCTTGCCTTTGAAATAGAGTTTATGAAGATGTTTATATAATCATATTCTTACTTTAAATTTAACAATCGTTTGAAAAATACATAGACTTAACGATAACCAGAGCCCGGAAGTTAGGCAAACGCTTTTTCTACTTGGATGAGTACATTTAGAGTCAAATAGAAATGAACATATTGAACATTTAGAGTTGATAGCACCGCTTTTATTGGCTATTTTGGCTTTTGTTGCCTATTGTAAGATTTAAAACTTTTGTGTTGCCTGTTTTGGATTGTTATGGATTTTTTCTGCAATTATTTGCACATTTTAAAAAAACCCATTAAGAATTTCAATAAACGCAGTGAAAAAAGTTATAAACATTGAATTGCTTGTCAGCTCACAAAATATCTATTAAGAATCTGGTTATACAATTAATCTTTTCAAGCAGTCAAAAACTTTCTCCTCATCCCATTCATCCATTCACTTGAGCTCCTTAAATAGATCCTTCATTAGTGAAAGGAACGCACGGTTACCTCGGGCACACGAATACCACAAAATAGAGAGGATGAGGGAAGGACTGTAATTTTGAATAGTTCTGGCGTATAATATCGATCTGCGCGAGACAATTCTAGGGAAATTAGTGGTGGGGAAACTTCTCAATTGCATAAATATAAACAACAATTGCAAGTGAGAAAGATGAGAGGGGTACAGCTGTGCAATAAACCATCCCTACAATGTGTTAAGTAAGAGAGACGCTAACCTCATTCCCCTATAAACGCATAAACAGAAAATGAACTCGACCAGAAAACACTACTCAACTTTTGCTCATTCGCCAGGACTATTCATTACTACTTTACTTTGTCTTGATCGACATTTCCACGATGTCCTGAAAGGTGAATAAGTAAAGAGTCCTTCCAAAATAGCCTGTTTTAGATATGCTCCTATCACTTCAGTGGAAGTAGAACATTCTTTTTCCGTGATGAAAAATGATTTTATGACAAGCACTTACTATGACAGCTGATACCCTGAAAAAAATATTTTGTTATTGCTTGTAGCCAAAAGAAGTAAGCTTAAGTAATTTAGTTATGTCTTTAAGTAGTTATTAACTGTCTTAAATATCCATTTCCATTAATAATGAGCAATACTACTCTCTGTTTTCATTTTTAATAAATGCCTATTTTAAACATTTTATTGCCTATTTTCAGTAATCTAAGTGCTTTTTGTCTGCATATTTTAACCAAAATAAATCCAGGAACTTCCGGGCTTTGATGATAATTATTAGACTAATGGTTATTACAAAACCAATAACATGCGTGCTAATAAAGTAAATGCCGTTCAAAAAGTTCCCTTCATTTTCAATGCCAAATGAAAGAAGATGTATAATTTCAGGTTAGGACATTTCTAAGCAAACATCTGACAACCCCAGAGTCGTGTAATCTTTTGTTAATTTGATTTATTTACGGACGATCTTTAACATCTCAGGTCATCAGCGTCCCATTCAACTCAGGGCGTGAAACGGCCGACAAATTTTGCTCAGGGGCCTCTCTTTCAGGCTTGAGGTTCTTTTTCGTGCCGTAAATTTACGACATGGGCCCCACGCCTTTACTTCCCTTCCGAAGGAAGCCATACTTAGGATTTTTACGCCCCCCCAAAAAATCCATTGGTCCTGGTCGGGTTTGAACTCGCGATCTTAGGTTTAAAGGCAAAGTATGGTTACCACTACACCACCAGGACCGACCTCTTGTAATCTAACACTGCATAGGATGTGTTTGCGTTTTTCTTTTTTCTCTTGTACTAAGAGACATGGCCTTAAGTAGTCTGTGTTAATAATCAATAAAATCAAAATCTGTCAGTTGACAATAATAAGAACAATAATTAGGATAAGGTTAGAGTGGGACGGAGGAGCATGTTAAGCACTTCGGTAACGCTGGTGGATCTTTTGTACCTACGTCGCTCAGCAGATACTTCCGAGAGAATGGAATGACGCCCAGCGACCAAATCAGGGCGCCGATTTATGGACCTAGACATAGCACCTAACGCTTTCTAGGTTTTAAGTTCGAGAGAGAGAGAGAGTTACGAAGGATCGCTCAGGCAGAACCCGCCATTAGCCTTTTTTCTAGGTGAAAATCCATCGCCACGCCGCACAGCACGAGGTTGCCTCGCCTAATATTCCTACAACCAAAACTATAGAATTAATTTATATAAAAGGGAGAGCAGAAAATTCGTTACAAGGAAATTTTTATTCCAGTATTAGTCTAAATGACCCAGGAAAACCTTAGGTCAGGATTTGCAGGCCCCAAGACGTTTGAATTCGAAATCTCCCAAATGAGAGTCTCACCACCTAAGCCATTTTACACTAGAATACGGATGAGCGCCTACAAACTGCAAACATGAGTTTTTTGCCTGTTCTCCAAAAGATGAAATAAAAGTAATAATGTAAACCTCTCACCTACTCTTTAGTCACTGCTTTCAAGTTTCTCCTCGCAATGAAACTGTCTAATTCATGTATTCAGTATTTTAGCGAAATTTACCATACATTTAAACTATTTATGTGTAAACTTCTTCTCATTTCCCTTGTTCTTACGTTCTGATATTTTTGTTTAGTTTTCGGAGCATTCTGTAAGTTCTGCAACAATCATTAAGACTTACGAACATAGAATTTGTCAGTTACAACATCTATTTACATTTTGTGCACATATAAGAACAGTATTTGATTACATACAAATTAATATAAATTATATACAAAGGTTGTGCACATTGTGACATTGATGTGAACTTTATAGATCAAAATAACATTTATACATCATATATACTCATTTACAGAATAATAAGCCCCTATACACAGGTATTTTCAGAACAGTTAGGAAAGATTTACCGTTGTTAGTTGAGACCTTTACGTTAGGGCGAAGAACATTATATAATAAAATGCATTCATAATAAACTCCTTTTTGTTAAAAGTATAATTTTGAATTTAAACCGTGTAAATTTCATTTTTGTCATGAATATTTTAAATTAGTACACGTTTCCTTTATTTTACTACCATAGGGGTAGTATATATTCACATGGAAAAGTCAGTATTTCTAGGTGCTTAAAACATATCTGCAAGAATGCCTAAAATGTGTACCTGAAACTATTCATATTGTTTGTTTCCCCAAAAATATAAGCAAGCACACACAGATTCTCCACCTCAAAATTGACTAAGATCCGTGTACAATCTCTGAAATCATTGCAGGGTAGTTCCTTAATATCTTTGTATAATATTTATGTAAACCAGAATCATATAAAATTTATACGGTATAAATCATTGCATTATATTATTAACTGGAACGCTAGATCTGTTATTGCAATTCTAAAATCGTTTAATAAGTAATGCTTTTTCGTTAAATTCACCAATCACGATATTGTTCTATGACAGCTATAAAGCACATCATCATCTGGCCAAAGCAAATTGCAGTTTTCTGCCCCTACAGTAACTAAATCAGTTGTGCCAAACAGGAAATTTTCTCGCTATAGATAATTGCACAATGTTCAAAGATTATGTATTTTTACATAGTAAGCTAGTACTAGCGCAAATATATACTTGGAAAATAAAGGAATAATAGAAGTATTATTTTCAAACATTCTAATGAAAAATAATCACAAATGTTTGGTGTTCTGGAGAAAAAATGGAAAATATTTGCATCCATAGCTCTTTTTTTTATACTTTCTTTGAATAGTTATCTGAAACCAGATATCTCTCTCCTTTTGAATATGGTATATTACAGCATAATGTTACATTTAGATGTAGAATACTACATGAAATATAACACGCGTGGTCAAAATAAGCTCTAGCTAAATCCATGTGGTAAACAAAGAGAAAATAATTAAGCAGAATGTGCAAATATGATTATTTTACAGAGAAAATTACTTCTTAATGAAACGTTTCCTGCCATCAAGCCAATGGAAAGGACGTGTCTCCCCACATGAAGTGTTTACGTACCAGGCG
Source organism: Metallyticus violacea (assembly GCA_030762175.1). Lineage (NCBI taxonomy): Eukaryota > Metazoa > Arthropoda > Insecta > Mantodea > Metallyticidae > Metallyticus > Metallyticus violacea. The sequence continues at coordinate 137,985,639 of CM060833.1, forward strand.
GTGAACATCGACGCACATTTTCTTGCCACGCACGTATCGAACCTACATTTCGCGATGTTACGTAACTGCACATGCGCATTACACTGCTCAAGGTGAAATTGTGATGTTGTCTTTTTATCATTCGAATGAGCAGTCCCGATAAATCTCAGTTTCATTTACAGAATCAGTACATTTCGATCAAATCCAACAATTGCCCTTTGGTCAGTGTAGCAATAGCAGTAGCTGCGGAAAAGTCTTATTTATTTCACGTCATATGTAACCACAAAAACATTTATAACCACAACAGCCGTTAGCAGTGAATGTAATCTGGAATGCTACATGACAATTAAAAACGGCCATATTTTATTTATTGCTTAATTGTCTAAATTGTCAACTTTACTACAATTTTATTATAGTATCCGAAATGTTAGTGAGAATTGTTTAGTTAGTTTAATACATTTACTCCAGTGAATATAAAATATTTAATTGTTTATTCGTGGTGGTTCCAAACTTGAATAGGTGTAACGTACTTTTGTTTGCGACTCCCTATCCTATTAAAGTCCACGTAAAATCGAAGACAACTGATTTGAAAAAAATGTTGGAGATAAGGAATTAAAAGCAAACATTTTTGGAAAGAATTTAAGCTTAGAATTGAAGATATTGAAGATAAAGAAATACTTTGTGGCTTTAATATTAAAGAATCCTTAAATTTATGCATTAAAAAGTATGTGGGTAGGAAAAAGTATGTTGAATTGAAATAAAGATGATTGAGAAATATTTCGTGAGTCATAATGAAAAGTTGTCAAATTAAAAGGAGTAGGCGTAAGGATCAACATAGAGATATGTCGAAACTGTGAGGACAGGGATAACATCTGATAGTTTATTAGAATGTTAAAAAAATATATTAATGAGAGAGAAATCGATTTTGGAGAAATGGAGTAATTTTCAATAGAAGTAGTGGGAAATAAGATATTGAACTCTTAAGTTCGGAGGAAAAAAATGTGAAGAAGTAGAAAGCTAAGGAAAATAAGAAAGAAATTGTTGAGCGAGATCAATAAACAAGTTAAAGAAATGATATGAATAAATTTTAATAGTGTAGATGGACGGAATATAACACAACAGTGTTGTGGACATTAGATCATTGGAAAATAGCGAATGGATTGGGATAAATATTATTAGAAATGTTTATAATTAATAAATACTTTTTGTACAGGGTGATAGGTTGAAAATATAATTCTGTATACTGCTTTTTACTTTATGTTTGTTATTAAGCATTAAATAAACTTATTCATACTGATATTTGCGAACACTATTCAAAGCTGAGATCCAAACAGAGGGATAAAATCAATTGAATTTATGCTTGGCGTTATATGAAAAAAAGAAATTAATTTATCTCATTTTAGTCACAAGCTTATAGAAATTTTAGCTATGTATGAAATGAGGAAGGCATGAGTTTGTTTTTGGGGACATGCAAAGAAATTTGTATACTTTTACACAAAATCGTTTTTGAAAATTTTCAAAGAAAAAAATTCAAAGAAATTACAATATTCAGGGATGAACATTAAATCCCTTTTTAGACAGAAGCGTGTTTCATTGCTTGAAATTGCAACAAAAATTAGGAAAATGTATTGCAATAAGATTAAAAAATTAGAATTTTTTCCAAAGCATTAACTATGCAAGGATATCTAGACATTGCAAAACAAGTTTAAAAATATTTTATATCTACCTCTACTTTTAGACTTTGACCACCATCAGAACAAAGACAAGAAATTGCTTTTAACTTAAAAGGTATATAATTTTGTGTCTATCGAATATAGAGTTCAAATTTAACAAGTAAGATTATGAAAAATGATCCTATCTATCGCGTTTTTTAAACTTTATACCTACTTTATAGCTTTACTTTATTACTAGGTTTTTTATCTTCAATGCTGTTTATGCTTATGCTCCTAAATATAAAAGAAATATTTTAATAAGACTTTTAGTTTTATTGTACAGGTTTTCTTGAAGTTTTCTCCTACTCTTTACACTTTGTGAACCAGTGCGTTAGTGCATGTGGATAGCATGGCTTCAAGGCCGAGATGTCTTTAATGGTCGTTTTTGGGTGGTTTGGAAAAAGAGGTCTAGTGAACTGTTGTACCCATTAATCAGATTTACACAAATCTGATCGAATCGAAAGAGAATCTTGTAGCAAGCATTGCAATTGATTGTTCCTTTGAATACAATAGCAGTTGTCACATCTGTGTTGAGCCTGATGTAAACTATACTGAAGAAAACTATTTAAAAGATAAATAAATGAATGCACATTAGTTAATAATTCATAATAAAAGCTTAATAATTGTTTTCTTTAGTGGTGCTATATATTTTCACAACAACGCTTAGCAACTATTAAACGCAGTGTTTCCAAACCATGTTTCTTATATGAAAGTGTTCATGTTAAAGTCACCACGATCCTGAAGGTATGCAACAAAGTCGCGAATACTAGACACCCAGTATAATAAAAACTAGAATATTCGAAGATTTGTGTTAGAAGTATCCCTGAAATCTTAACCCCCTAACAGAGAACCACCATCTGTCCAGAGTAGATAGCTTTTGTTGGGCTGAAGGTGACGATTTCTTGACTAGATTACAATAAAATCCACACTCCAGCAATATCCTCGGTCGATAAAAACAAATGACCACCTTCTTCGGGATTCAGAAGAGATTCTTTTGATTAATGAGTCGCTCTATGGTGAAACAGCTATCTGGAGTTGAAGAAGTCGTTCTGGCGCATAATGTGAGAAAAAGCGTTTCTTCCTCATGTCAACACAATCTTCGGTCCTTTATAAAAGACGCAATCCGTGGGAGAAGATATGACCATAGGAAAGTCATTGCCGTGGTATGCAGATAACTGAGAGACAGACCTGCAGTCCTAGGAGGCGCAAAGTCATAGATTTATAAGGAGATTATTTTCAAAAATACTACTATATAGCCAAAGAATTGAGAAACAATCTAGTCTATTTGAAACTTAAATAAGACAAACCCTGAAACTGAAAACAATATGTTGCACTACTTATTAAACGTCCTTCATTAAGCATACCAGCATAATATAGAATCCGTGTTTCGCTACCCAGAGCTGGGCAGGCAGCATAGGATTACACAGCAGCGAAGGATTGTAGTGCATTATCGATTGATAGCGATATGTTATGAGGACTCTGGATTTGCTGTTCGCCATGTAGAAACGAAGCGACGTGGAATGCAAATCTCTAGTTTGATTAGGCTTTGCCCAAACCTTGCGTTATGTAATCGGAAATTGATTTTACCAACGGGAAGTTACTGCATAGCGGTCTAGTCACCTGCTGAAGAAAAGCATGCCATAGTAGAGGCCCGAAATGTCCGCTCTCCGCTATGAGACACACCTGAATCCTTTTGAAAAGATTATGATACAATCGTGACAATTCATTCTTCTGTTTATTATATTATTAGTGACTTCACGGGCTTTAATTAAAGTACAGTAATAATATTATATGGATGAATCTGCAGCAACTGAATGAGTTTATATACTCTGCTGGCAATCATACTTGCTGAACTAATCGTTCTAAAAACTTTCGAGGATAAGTTTTAGTTAATAGCATATTTGATCAACTTCTCCTCTGTTAAAGCCCCCCTCCCTATTTTCTCATCTCGAATTTTTGTCAATTTTCTTCCTAGAAATATAACACGAATTTCTCTCCTACTATTTCTTTTGCAACTACCAATCATAAATAAATATTCTAGTGTATATCTCATTCTCGATATACTCCACAATAAACAGTAGAAAGTCAACTATGCACTTCCTAGAGAAATAATACTGAAACAAGATTGAGCAAGCTCAATTGCCTGCGTCAATGGGACTTAAACTCCAGTATTACCAGAAATCGCGCCTCCACTAGAGGGCAACCAGTTCCCAAACGTATTTTGCGTAACGGAATAAGGGTACTGTATAATTGTGACTACCGGGATAGTAAAACAAAATACCGACGGTCTAAAATGTCCATGAAGATAGGGAATTTGAGACTAAGTGATCAGTCTAACTTAAAGAAGAGGATGATTTTAACCCGTTTGCAGAATTCTTTTGTTCTTGAAATTGTGTTATCTGTTTTGTCATTCTGGCACATCGTAAACGCTCATTTGCACAGGCGGAACTGCGAGTATTACCCTCAGGTATTGCTTGAAATTTTCATTGTACTTCATCATCGCTTACGTAATGGTTAACTTTACGTAACATCATTATGGGAGGAGCGCAGCTTAACGCTGGGTTTCGTCATATTTAATGTGCCACTATGTGCGAGTGAAGGAATTTCACATGGTGTCAGCAGAAAGCATATTCCTGCCACCCAGCATTCCTGTAATGTTTGAATACCGAAGTTTGGTAGTGCTAGTCTTTCATTAATGAGATATCTATAGACCACGTTAACTGTTCAGTAGTAGTATTAGAATATTAACTTTTATCCCAATACTAAGATTAATGAAGATTTATATGAATTGAAGCAAACATTCTTTAATTGCAGTTTTTATTATTAATAACTTCAGCAATGCTTTTACGAGACACAGCATTAACAAATATGTTTAAAATAACTGGACATAACTATTTCACTTTGTTATAAAGCAATATTAGATGAATCTAAAATATGAGCGTTTAAAGACGTAACAGAAAAGTTGGATAGAAAATACTATCGAAATATAATTCTTCGTGCATTCAGGGAAACCAGAATTTGCAGAAATGTATTTGATTATATTTTATTTAGAAACTAACATCAGTAAAGTTATATATTTCTTAAGACTTGTTACCCGCTATATTCTAAATATGTTACATATTAAAGTTTGGTTCCTTACAGACACCATTTTATTTTAAAATAGCTTGTTTTTTTAAATGCATTTTTTAACTTTGGGTCTTATGGTGACTGAGTTACGCTTGTATAAACATTGTGGTTTTTATTGCTGACAAATTTTCAGCAATAATTTTTAGGATATTTTTTCTCTTAAGATCTCATATTGCCCTCATTCAGTGCCATTAAGAATGTAATAGACAATATCCAATGCACTAAGATTTCGAATCTTTCTAAGAAATGGGTTTATTATAAGAAACTGGTGCAGTTACCATTAAAAAAGCGATTGGGTAGACCAAAATCAATAGTAGTTCTAGTTTTACAAGTACAGAAAGTTTGTGAAAATTCTGCGTTTAATGTTATAGTGCATTAAAGGTTTGCAAAGCTTTGGGGATGAGTTATTCAATACTTTGGAGAGTTCTAAAAAAATAGCTTTGACTCTATTCCTATAAAATTAAAAGGCATTTTGAACTCACAGAACAAGATAAGCAGATTTGCTCCACTTTTGCTTTGCAAATGTTAACAGAAATGCATAATAATGTTGAACGACTAGACAAAATCTTGCAACAGACGAGGCACGTATGGAATTAAATAAGGTGTTTCCACTCATAATTGCAGTATATGGGTGGAAAATTATACAAACACAAATGTTCAGCAAGGATTACATAATGTCAATATTACTGTCTGGTGTGGATTTATCACATTCCATAATAAGACCTTATTTCTATGAAGAAATGGAAATGGACAAACGCAAAAAGTTTGTAAATGGGCGGCGATATTTTCGAATGTTATAAGACTATAATACCAACAAGAATTACGGAATGTTGATGTCGATGATGTCGAAAATATTGTTGTTATACCTCCTAAGTCTCCAGACATGAATGCGGCTCATTACTGGTTATGGGGTTTCCTCAAAGAAAAAGTATTTCTTTGTAGATATCGCGAGGGATTGAAACAATCAATATCGGATGCCATTAAAAACGTTCCTAGGAATGCATTTAATGATATCTTTTATAGCACAGGACTATTACTTCTTATGAAACAGCACGGCATGATTATATTTAATTTGTTATTGCTATTTATTATTTTATAATTATATTATTTATTCTTATTATAATAAATTCCCATTAATTTAAAACAAGTTAGTGTTTTATTTTTTGCAGAATCTAAACATTTGTCAAAGTTATGGTCATTTGAAACTGGAAACTGATTTTAGAATAACCATAATAAGGACTTAGGAATGGTGGATGTGAAGAAAAGCTTTTGAACCACATGGTTGCATTACGTGGAATTATTTTTTTGAAATAAATTGAAGATGAAATCTCCGAAATGCAATTTAAAGCTGTAACTCTGCAAGAAACTTGACTACACAGAAATGTCTAAAATAAACACAATTTTTCCACTTCTCTTGCGTTTGTGATCCTGTACAAATTCAGAACAGAAATAGGAAAATATTGACCACTATAGAAGAAGACATATTAGCGATTTTTATATGAAAGTTGAATGCGAGTATTTTTGCCAAGCGTATCCTATAAGGTCAGACGAATTCATCACACGTCAAAAAAGAGAGATGCTCTATTTAAGAGCAGTTCTGAACCTTCCGAATCTTGTCAGCAGTTGAATTATCTGCTAGCACATTTTAATTGCATATATTTCCTATCAACATTTGCGCTATAATTAAGCTCATATTTTAGAATCCATCGCCAATATATATATACCAACCGCCAGGGATGGCCGAGGTCGTTAAGGCGCGGACCCGTGAGGGGGAGGTCTTGGGTTTGAATCCTGCCAGGACCATCCTTTCTGACTGAGATTTTTTCTAGGTTTTCCTCAGTCCTCATAAATGGCAAATGCCGGGGAGGTACCCTAAACTTAGGCCTGGAACGTTTCCTTCCTTAAAAAAAATCCATTCCCAATATATCATTTCATTTCATGTATCATCAGTGTGCACCGCCTGAGTGCCTCAGTAGTAAAAACGGGCGTTAAACACTATTAAAACATATATATCGCTTCCTTTAAATAAGTAGCATTAGAGCGATTGATGATCCATCAACACCCAAGTTTCCCTCCCATGTATGAATACAATCGAAATTCGCTATTTATTGCTTAGTAATTGTCAGTTTTATACTATTGCCACAACCGGTTTATTTATCTTTTGCTTTCACTTTTATTCCTGAGTATTAGAAAACCCATTGCGCTCTCTGACTCGTTGTCTTAAAATTTATTCTCTTGTGTATTTACTTTCTACCTCGCTAATTACTTCCTTTCCCTGTACACTTGTAATGTTTAAGTCATAATAGCACAAGCTTATTTTTAAGATATTCTAAATTTCTTCCGGGCTTTGTGTTGCTACATTTTATGCTCATTCCCTTTCTGAAATAATTCTTATACTTTTATTTTTAAAACGTTACTCATAGAAAAAGATCTTTATGGCTTGTTGCACATGCAATTCTTTGTGTATTATATATATCGGGGCTTTAGTTATAAACATTGTCCGCTCACACGAAAATTTACGTCTCGGCTACTAAGCGTACAGTAGCTGGCGATGAACGCCCAACTCCACTTCCAAAAATAAGTATACAACCCACCCCTAAAAGATACCGAAACTGTCGGATTTCCTCGGTTAAACATTTATTCTATCTAGAAAGCCAATCTGATTGGTCTTTGTAATATTTTTCTGGTTTTATTGCTGTTTTCCTTTACGCTCCGGAAAGTCAATTTGTGCTAATTTTGGGAGTAATTTTATTGGCAAATATCGAAGATTTGAGTTAATTTCATCTGGTTATCTCAGTTAAAATTGCACTCGTTCACTTGTGGTTTTCGTTTTGACTGAACTAGTAGATTGAAATTTGTGATTTGCAGTTTTGGAAGGAGGTAATTTGAGAATAAATTTTATATTCTTGACTCACATTTAAAATTATATGAGTTAATTTCATCTGGTTATCTCAGTTAAAATTGCACTCGTTCACTTGTGGTTTTCGTTTTGACTGAACTAGTAGATTGAAATTTGTGATTTGCAGTTTTGGAAGGAGGTAATTTGAGAATAAATTTTATATTCTTGACTCACATTTAAAATTATATTTTCACACAAAAATGTGTTGCTCAAACTGTCATTCAATAAATGTATATTGCCATGAGATCAGCACGAAATACGTTCAGAAAGCGACTTTCAAAGACATGTCAAGGCGCTACCGAAAAGTTAAATCACGAGTGGTCAAAGTTTATAATTAAAAAAAAAAAAAAACAGTAAGTTCAAATTTTCAACTTTTGAAATAATCATATATTATTTAAACTGCGCCTAATTAATTAAAGTACGATATTAAAAATAAGTGCATTTAAGATGTGATAGTGTCAAAATAGTGTCAAAATAAGCAAATAATAGAAGCTGTGCATTTTAAAACAGTTACAATATAGTGATGAATAGATAAATACAAAAGAATGTCCTAAAATGATCGTGTTTTAATCATATTTAGATTGTTAGGGGTTTACTAGTGCGGTTCCTAAAATAAATGATGATGCTTGTATCATACTATGATACTATATGTATGATTACGGGGAAAATGCGCGCACAAGGTTTCCAGTTTATAAATATTTAATTATGTCATGAACATAAATACTTCCAGCCTGCTATGCTTAGAGTCCCCGGTTCGATTCCACACAAGGATATTTGCTTTGATTAAGAAGGGTCTTTGTCATGCTCAGAGGCTGGTGCATAAATGTGCTGCTGCTTGTATATCAGTATTTAATAACCAGCTTTCCATTTTTGGACTGCCATTGGGTAAATACCTGAAACTCTTTGTCCAGACATATAACGGCGGAAAAGTAGTGGCAATACTGTCGCCACTTTGTTAATGAACTTAGGATGGCGTTGTTCTCAGCATGTTCAGAGGAATGGCACAGCTGTTCAACAAACTCGGCGTCACTAGTGCACTATCTGTAGACGGATTAATACGAAGATGATATAAATTTGAACCAACGATATTTTCTATAAAGAGCACTATTTGTGGATTAAAATTGAGGTAGCCCGCAATAGGAACGTATGGGAATGTCATTCAGATTTGCAAGAAGCCTGTCGCAATAAAATTTCCCATATCGAACGGTGGTCCGTGGGGTGCCAGACTTTCGACAAGGATGCTAAAGAGCGGAAGAGGTCGTCTTGTCCTTGAGCGCATTACATTGATTTAATTCAGTCACTGCTGCAGGTAAAGATGGGCAATGAGGGAGTTAGCTGTAGAAGTCACATTACAGAACTGCAGTGGACGCTCCTTCTCAAACATCAACAAAATGGGCTTAGTTACAGATCTCCACCGCCTTCCAGATGATCGTATCATATCAGATGATAAATGTGGCAGGGAATTACATTAAAGGAACCAAAAGTCTCGAGGTTCTAAGATGAATGCTATAAAATGTTGACATTATTGTGTATTACTAATTGTAATCAGTAATACGAGCTATAAATGCTGCAAAGTTACAATAAATATGCATATATACTCATTAAATAGATATTGTTTCCAATAATATGTAAAATACTTAGAAAAATATACAAATTCTATAAAAAATGCACCAGATATCCAGACGTCAATTATAAATAATCTAGCAACATTAAACACACTTGGAGTTGGTTGAATTTTAACAGTTCATTTATATAATCTCAATATTAATTACCTGACTCATTTAGAATTATTTCTTAGTTATTACCAGACGCTTGTTGGTTACAAGTCATATTTTTTTTTAAAAAAAATTGTATTGTTTTGCAATTGGAGTTTGTATAAGATACTCTTGCATATTGAGCGACCTAAGTTTATGCTGCTATTCTCTGTATATAAAATGAAAAAATTCGAAATATTAGCAATAACTGCTGCTATTGATCAGGAAAGGTTAAAAGTGCCGAATCATAATATAACAAGAGTCATATGCAATAATAGTAATAAAACTGCTGTTACGATTATAATAATTATTTTTCTTGAAATATAATTTGTTAATAAAGTTTTAAAACATAAGTTCAAATAGAGTTAAGATCAAACAGGAAAATTTTTAATGCCATTTTACTGCTTAGGTTTAGGAAGTTTCATTGACTAGTCTATAATATTCGACTGGATGTAAACAAAACTTGTTTAATGTTCGACAAGTTCTTACTTCTGTTATTTCTTCCTTTTAACTGAAAGGCTTGGAAGTCAAGTGCTTAAAACTTTATGTTAACAGCTTCAAAAAATTCGTATTGTCATTAACAATAATGAATGTGTATAAGTGAGATTTAATATAACTTTTTAGTGTAAAATTAATAAAATTATAGTTCGTCGCGTCTGACAACCCTAGAGCAGGAATTTCTAAATTATTATCCGTAAAGAAAAACAACATAATGTGAATTGAGTTTATAACTTGTACAACATTTCTACCACTTTCTAGACTTTTAAAACACGTTGTAGTATTATTATAATCGTTATTATTAAAATAAATATAAATGCACTTTATAACGTTTTGCTAAATTTAACCTAAATGTTTAGGATGGACAATTCACAAAATGGGATTGACATTGAATATTGGTTTGACCATACTGAAAATTACTCACCAGAATCAAATTCCAACATATTCTTTCGCTCATTTTACTTACCTGAAACAGAAAGAAAAAAACAAATTATTTTATTTTTAGATAAGAAAACACGTAAAAGTTGGAAATTATAGCAATTTGAAAACTATAAAAAGAAATTCTCTGGTGAAATGCAGAGCTGCAGGCTGTAGAATAAAATGACAAAATGAAAAACAAATAAAGTTTAAAACGCGCAATGTTAGCCCCTTGTACATCTACAGTACTTTTTTGCTGCACTTTCATTTATTCTAGCAATTTTAGTTTCATACTAAAGAATATTTTAATATTATGTTCAATGCATGCGTGTTACAACGTCATATGAAAGCGATAGGTTATTGAAAATACTTTAAAACTAATGAATAAAATAAAATGTTCGCTTTTGTATTTTTTTAGCAGCGCCCAACTTGTACAAGAGAATTTAAATTATTTTCGTTGCAACAGCTCTGCAATTCATTTGATTCAATATACCAGTGCAACAATGAATACAGTGACATAAAAATAGCATGTTCTGCCATTAAGGACAACAGAGTGCTTTTTAAGTGCTGCAGTTTAGCAGACAACTAAAGAACGATAAAGTCTGCAGTAAACGAGTGAGATTTTGTTTAGTATAATTAGCATTCTAAAAAATCACACAGTTGTGTAAGAGAGACGTGAATGTACAATCAGTTAATCTATAAATAATTATGATAATAATAAAATTAACTAATTAGGTAACAGCTGTGAGAGTTTTTAATCACAATGTTATTATGGACAATTATTCAAACAAAATTAACACAAATATGATTTTATATAGAGCAAAAGAATGTAACCTGTTTACCTTTTTTCTATAGAATAATATAGCTTGTTATATAGATCTTTCTGAAAACAGATGAGGCAGTTTTGTTGGGCTGCCGACAGATTGGGCACCAATTTTGAATCGGTTTGGTGTATGAGAGCCAATTATGAACCGATTTAGTTGCTGATCACCATATTTTGTACTGGCGTATCGTTGATTGACAATTGATCACTTTGATGTTGTTGCCCACGCTTCGTTTACAAAAGCTCAGGATTTTGCTCCTCTATTTTATGAGCCGTGCTCAACAGGTCTGAGAGAGAATATCAACTGTGTTAATGATCACGCGATGAATAGATCTGAATGTGTATGGTAATTTATTATTCTTAACGTCCTCTGGTGTTCTGAGTACGATAGAACTTAGCTATGCCGAATATAAATTTAACTGCCGCAACTTTAAGAAGACCATTTGAGTCTGATTAAAGCATACAACTTCGAGTGCCCCGCCAATCAAACGCCTTCATATTCCATTCAAATTAAATAAACAAGCGAAATGCGCAAATCTCGCACCTTGCTTTAAAAATTCATAATATACACCTACTATTGGTTTAAATTCACCGGTCAACGCATGCCACCCGCTACTACTTAAAAGTTTAAAACATTTGTTTACATTGGTTGGTTTAAAGTTAACTGTTAAACTACTGGTGAGTTCATTCAACTCACGTATTCAACTTCATTAATCCTCGCCAACGGAAGGTCTTTTAAGGAGTGGCATACACTTGTTCCTTTCCTTTGTACAGCTGTTTATTGCCTCCTTGGCTCTACTTCGTTTCTGGCTGGGCTACCGTAGACGGTTACACCAGAGAACTTTCTCTTTTGATGACATATTTAACATATTAAAGTTATGCACATATTTAGACATAATACCTACGTTACTTATTAAAATGATTAAAATATGATGATTAGGTTTACCACATATATTATCTTTATATTTCAGTGTGGGTGGGCCGTAGTAGCTGTGTCACATTGATATTCTGAAGCAACTATAATAAACTGCCTTAATGTTGATATGGATGATGAATTTTAGGTTTGATATAATCATCTTTATCAATGATGAAAATATAATTCGAGATTTTTTTCTCTCTCTTTTAAGTGGCAATAATCAGGGCACAGCTGTTGGATAGAACAACAAAAGGGCATAACTTAACTTCAGTAAAAAACAAAATTCTCTTACCAGCTGTTGATTGTACGGGTAAAAGCCAGAGAGTACATTGCTTTTGTCACGTTTAGCATTACAAAACGAAATATATGCAATGGAGATAGTAATGCAATTGAATATACTTTCGATCAACCACATCGAGCGCGTTCTAGTGCCTGCATGGCGATTATGAGACTCAAAATGCGAAGAGGATTCAGGATGTAAGCTACATATGTCGCCCGAATTTACGCTACAAAAGCGGCGTCATATGTTCAAGTTTTCCTATATACTAATTTCATTGTAGTTGCATCATGGCACGAGTGCAAATGACACTCGTCATGGGCAAAAAGTCTCAATCGCAAGGAAATGCATTGTGAAATTTTGGCTATGTATGTCTAAATGCAATGTCACTTCCAGTCATAATGAAATGGTGCCAGTAGTGTGAACAAGGCCTTATAGGCTTAACTGAGAACGTTAAGCACAGAAGATATTGTGCAGCAGGTTGAGCCAACTAATTTGGAGCTATAGCAGTGACTGTCGCGAAAATTGCACAGGAACTGAGTTTCTCGACTGGCAGAGTCCGAGACCATTTTGGGAAAATGAAAAATTAATGGAACGTTTCGGCAAGCGTTCACATAGAATGAGTGATTATGTCGAAGAACTGTGTGACTTATTTGTTATATTGTATTATAATCTCTTTAAAGAAAAGTTTCTTGCCCTGTAATAAAAGTATAACTGACTTTTTGAATCCTTCTCAAAAATATAGGTACATCATCATTATCTTTACCATTATCCATGGTCCGCGCTTGCACACTAATAGAGTTCGATTCTCGCTGGAAAAAAGTTACTTAGATGGGACTTTATCTTAAATTCTTCGAGATATTGAAAAAGCCAGGTAACTTAAGCATTGATACACTCCTAGTTGTATGTGCAACATTAATTAGTTTTATTTTTGTTTCAAATATCTGTGGCAGTCATGTGTTGTTGAACCCTTATTAAACAGTAATATAAAGTTTTTTAAAATTAATATCAAATTGTATTTTTAAAATGTTTCTTTCCAAAGAAATGCAAATAAATGTAATTTTTCGACATGATGACCTTCCTTTTTAATGCATTTCTCACACCGTTGCAGCTACTTTTTATTCCCTTAGAAATAAACGTTTTTTGTTATGTTTTCAACCGAGAATGCACTGCTTATTTGATCTCGCCATCCCCTCAAAGTTTGCTTCTTGTGGTAATTCAAAGGAGTAAGAACAGGGCTGTATGTGGGATGTTGTAAAGCCTGAAATTTCAATGTGGAAGTCTGCACACACATCATAGTGTGTTCATTCGTGAGCATCCTAGGCACCCGCCGTGCACGCAGTTTGCGGTACCTGAGAACCTCCATAACAATGGTATGAGCGGATCCGATACTGATGCTCAATTCCCTGGCTAACACTTCTGAAGAAACATGTCGACTCTCAAATTATAGCGTCAGAGCGTCTCACGTTCTCATCAGTAACTGCCGTGTTGGGACGACCAGAGCGCTGCTCATCAACTAACGTACTTTTTAAACCCATCTACCCACTCGTAAACTCGTCTGTTGCTAATGCAGCCATCTCCATGCCTTTCCAACATCCTTTTATGAATTTCTGGAGGTTTTACACTCTCTAACCATAAAAATCTTATAACTGCTCATTGCTCTTTTACGGTGCACACAGCTAATGGCTATTTCAACTGTCCTTCCATTCAACAGACCATACCATCTGTTGACAAATGTCAGCACTTTCTCAAAGCACATATCTTCCCTTGGCGGAAGTTTCAAATGTCTGTCGTGTTCAGTTAGTGTAATATAATGAATTTTGTGTTACTTTTTGAAACGCCCTCGTATAAATATTGAGTATATTGTAACTTTGTCTGGTTTGTAGTGTACTCATGTTCGATTCCAGCTTGAAAATTAATTGAGTGAACTCTCTTTAATCCTTTTTTTTTTTTCTCTCTTTTGTGTTTCATTTTTCAGAGTTAAAAGGTATCTTCCCAGAAACTTCGGACTATGTTGAGTCATTATTAATTAATTTCATTTAGTTTTATGGAACATGTAACAATCAGCAAAATATATTAACATATTCAAAAAAAAAAAAAACATCACTGCAGCATAACGCATGCGCAGTAGTTTACTCCATGAAAAGTTATGTAAAAAGTTTCACTTAATGTATATGTTTCACTGAATGTATTTATTTTAATCCTGTTTCTTTCTCATGCCAGTTTATGAAACAAATTATATGCACAGTTTGTAATGATAGAAAGCAGATATCGTTCTCTGGTTTTATGCTCATGTATTTCGAGCTACGGCTGGTTTCTTGTCTATATAGCTTCACATTATCTCTGAAACCAAGAACAAGACAGAAGCAATTATGTATTAGGTACATGGAAAGCAAGAATTTCTCGCAGGAGAGACAGCACGAACGAACGAACTTGTCTATATCCGATGCACCGATAAAGCATGTTCACCCACCACTTCCCCGTTTTCAGGAGATAACAAGTTAGAGTTCACTGAACAATGGGGACAACGGACAAATAGCACGCTCTTCGTGATTACAGCCCGTATACAATGCAACGCTTTCCCTTATCAACTGGGTTCCATTCCTTTTGTTTGCTAAGTAAACCCTATGCCTTATTATTGGGAAAGGATTTGACGTTGTCAATGCATATTACTGGGATATGCTGGGACACGAAAGATGCTAGTGATCGCCAACAGAATGCACAGCAATGGGTGTAAGCCTGTTCCAGGAGGGAAAAAGTACCAGGAACATATTTGTACAATCAAGGAAACTTGAAATTAGGAGAAACATCATGCCAATTTCTGTTACTCTAAAATGTATCTTTAAGTTCATAATCACATTGTATTTCAGTGTATACAGCCTGCAATTCAGATGCTATAGCCACTAACTGAAAGCTTGTCAGTTCTGGGATTTGATTGGAATGTTAGGGGACAGAGCAGGATATTTCGGTACTTCACACTTGCTGAACGACCTGGCCGTTTGTGCCTGCCCACAGTGGAGGACATCTCCGGAAGGAAAGGGTTAGGCGAGGTAGACACAGGGCTGTCAAAATCCACGACGATGAGATACGAATAGACGGGTTCCTATGTTCCCAGACGGAATACTCCAATGCCGGCGTAGCTTCCCTTCCAAGAAGTTAAAGCCCCTCAAAAGGCCACTTTCATGCAGACGCCCGGACAAAAAACTTTGTAAAGCGCAAGCCACTTTCACACCGCACCAACTCATCACATCTGGCACTCTTGTCCCTGTAACAGACCCAATGAAATGAAATATATGATATGGAAGAGGGGAAAATTGGTGGAAAGAGAAGATCCATCCTAATATTCGCCTAAGCAACCAAGGGAAAACAAAAAAATCCAAGATGAGCATGACCAACCCCAAGGGATGTGAACCCGGAACCTGCCGAATGTGAGTCCCAAGAGTCACCGCTTGAGTCACTCCTCTCGATTTTTGGTGTAACGCCCAATACGTTATCAGCTTACGGAATAAGTGACAGTTTTGGAAAATGTAGTAGGTTTTCAACTCTTTTTTCTCACTATATACTGTCTTACAAATGTGTACCAGGAAAGGAAGATTATGAATTAACTTATAATTTATATCTTGTACGGCTAAGCCTCTTATCTCCATAAATGACTCCATTCTATAGTTTTCGAAGATTGGGTCGCTACTTTCTCATCGAACTGCAAAACAGTAAGGCATTTTGTCATATTCGCTGCATAACAATAAAAATATCTCGTGATTTATTAATTTTTTTCTTCTTTCATCACACTTTCTATTACCTATGGTTTCTTTCTAAGGACATACCTACTACTTGTACTTCCAATTATCGACAGACAGTATAATAATTTACCAAAATGTCTTCAATTTGCAGCATTCTTAATAGCAATGCAGTTAAAACGTTTTTTATTCCAAAATTCTAAATTTTTGCCGCTGATGACTTTGAAAGTTGGACAGTATTAAATAATTATATCTGCACTTTCGACAACAATAAAATAATAACAAATGGGCAGATTAAATTGCAACTGAGCATTTCCTTCTAGATTTTGCAACGAGGTCGGAGACATACATGTATTATGGACACAGTTTCCCGACTGTTGTTATCACACAATCTGTTCAAAATTTGCCATTCTCAAACTCCTTTAATTTTCATGTATTTTATACGTGGAAAAACGGCCTATTTACTCTGGAATGCATTGCCACATATGTGGAAGCCTGCCAAACGTTAGGAGCATTTCATAAGACATTGTTTAATGATATTAAAAATAATAATTTACTCTATATTTAGATTACTTATATTACAACACAGTTATTTGTTTTATCCCGTTGTAGACTTGTTCATTTTATTATTGCTAATCTTACTTTATTACTATCATACATTTTCCTGTCTCCTTCATAGTTTCGTTAGGGTTTTTAATTTTATGCTTTACTCCTATATTTATTTCTACATTCAAGATTAAATAGGTTGATATGCGTACAACTTGTCAGGGATAGTGATTGTATTATTATTATTATTATTATTATTATTATTATTATTATTATTATAATTTTACAGTAAATATTGTTCATTTTCACGATCCATATTTATGTATTAGCGTACATTTGTTTATCTACTGCATGATTTACGTTGGTTTATTTGCGCACAAGTATTGTCCTTATTACTGTTAATTTTATATATATATATTATTGTCGCTACTACTTAGTGCAATTATTGTTATATTGGTAGAGCGAAAGAGAAGGCCTAATGGCCTTTGTTCTACAAGAATAAATAAATAAATAAATACTGTCTCGTTATTGTCTTCTGGTGTCTTTTCCTTAAGGCTGTATACTAATATTGCACGTGTCTCCCAGCAAACTGCAAAATATAATTAAAACTATACCACAAACCATTCGTTTTTTGTTTATTCATAGTCTATGAATGAATTACACGAGAAAGTCATCAATACAGTAGTCGATAGTCTCCAAGCTGAACTCTACAGCACGAGAGTGAACCCACCCGTGACAGCGAGTACTACAGCTTCCCGAAATTAAGAGAGTTGATCACTGAACTTGAGGAGCATTCCTAATCTTCCAAGGAAAGAACATGACGGTTTTCCATGAAGAAAAATAAGATTAAGGTTTGTGGCATTTAACATTAACAAATAATATTCAACAGTAAAATTAGAGCTCACCAAAAATTTGGAAATGACTCGAGTAAGTTTAGATTGATTAATCTTAAAACCTTCTCCTCGTTCAAACCAATAGTAGTAATAATTCTAACAATAGCAATAGAAAAGGTCTACAAATTTAAAATTTTTGAAAGTTTTTTTTTTTTTTTTTTTTTTTTGTTTTGAAATGTGATTCTAAATAATTCAACTAAGCTGATTTAAAAATGATCTGCGTTTTTCTCCATCATATCAGTAGATTTACAAATCAATAATGAAAAATTCACATTTTTTCCTCGAGAATTACACATAGCTCAGGAATTGCTTAAGATCTACCATTGAAATGAAGAGTTATTACCCAATTTCATATGTTTATATTTAATGAAATCTTGTTCGTTTTGTATGGAATGTCCTTCCCTAGGATTTTCTCTTATATGTTTCTGTAGAATCTCCACAGGGAGTCCAACAGCAACCCGCAGTCATTGATGTCCTTTCCATTACATGAATATCTTATTTTTATTTTGAATGGTGTTTAACGCCCGCTTTACTACTGCAGCACCACAGGCGGTGGACACTGGTGATGCATGAGATGAAATGACATATTGGGAAAGAATTTTTTTTAAGGAAGGAAACGTTCCAGGCCTAAGTTTAGAGTACCTCTCAGCCATTTGCCATTTATGAGGACTGAGGAAAACCCGGAAAAAACCTCAGTCAACGAGAACGGCCCTGACGGGATTCGAACCCCAGACTCCTGCTCACGAGTCCGCGCCTTAACGATCTCAGTCACACGTGGCGGTGAACCCCTCATTTTACTCAGGTTTTCAGGAAGTACATCCAAATATCAGCAGAGTGCGTGTAATTTGAAACTCGACTGACAATCTCGTATGTTGTTCACAATTTTACTATAATAAAGAGATTTATAATTTCCTAAAAATTTTCAGTTTGTTTTAAATGCATACCAAGTTCACTTTTCTATAAGAGACACAGTGTCGGTGGGATATTTGAAACAAGCTTTCCTGATTGTTTCATTACATCAAAGTTCAATATGAAGAGATCGTAAAAGAATTTGATCTACCAGACTACCCCTTATCATATTTTTACTACCTCATATTAATCTGGTTCTTTTACGTTTTGTTTGTGCTTTTTAAATACAAAACTGCCACCAATATAATAAAAATAATTAATATCATTTAAACATCACGTTTCCATTATTCTCAACCGTATTACATGTGGTGAAGATAGCAAAACGAAAGTATTGTAAGCTAAGATCTTCCTTTCAATAGCAACTAATTAACAGATCTTCACAATACAAGATGTAGTAAGCAGCAGTTGGGATGTGGTACCAACTGTCTGAAAACAGTCATCTAGTTCAGTTAAATGCTCGTATGGCATTACTATGCGGGAATAGAAATTCATATTCATTTATACGATAGACTCACAATTACAAACTAAGAGTATACATTTTCAAATAAATGATATGTGATACAACTAAATTGGCTTTCACTTTTGGAAATTAGCGCACGCAAAATAATACACTATCAGCTATTAAAGATTGCAATATATTGTGCTCATAACTGCCGTGCGGAAATAATCTCTCTCTTCTGGTTCGGTTGTTTGATTAGGTCGTTGGGATCCTTCACGTCCTTGTGTTCATTCTGCCTCGATTCACTGATCTCATACGCGTTTCGTCCAACACGAGTACCAAATTTCCAAAATATATTGCACACTCTTGGTATGGCACAATTCTCTCGATCAATTTATACACTGTTGGTATTGCCGTCTTATTTTAGACGAGTCATACGTTCTGAGAAAATGTGGAATCGTTAACGTGTCACTTTTAATGGCCAGCAGTGTGTAAAAGGAGCTTCAAAATCTAAACAGCAAAATCATGGCAGGGCTGTGTAATATTATAAGTAAACGGATCATTTTCAAATATAAATAAAAACAAATAATTAAAAATTCTTACATTCTCCCTGTTGCTGCATAAGATTCGTTGTAACAGGAATGTGGACAAGCTGTCTCAGTAATATCTATATTATTAGATATTTATTTATACAGATTTAACATTATAAAAGTGTTAAACCTCTGGAATACCTATAAAAATAGGGAAAGAAAATCAGGCATACATTATGGTTTATTTGGCCGTATCAATTATGTGTTTCACACGTTCTTTTGGATACTGTAAATATTTAACGAATTACTGCTGGTTTTACGTGCATGGTGAAATATATTTTGATATTCTGTATTTAACCGTAAATGTTTTTTTACTGAGTATCTGTTCTAAATGTTGCATACATTGACCGTAAGTGTTGAGGAAATTCAAAAAAGCATGTGGGCAATAAAGAAACATGTAAAACTACCAGGAAGTAAGTAAGAGGTATCAAAAGTTTGCATCACGCAGCAAAATACAGAATTTGCCTATTACAATACTTTGATAAACCGCTTCTGTGCTCTGGTGGTAGCGTCTGCGAACTAATCCGGAGGTTGTGGGTTCGAATCCCACTCAGGTCAAGCGGCATAGGTAAGACTTTTTCAGCGTTTTTCCTTATCCTAAGAAGGTGACTGCCAAATATCTTTCATGCCAAGGACTCCACAGTCATTTGCTCCATTGTTAATTAGTTTCATTTCATTCATTACTACAGAATACCTGTAGTATTTACGTCCAAACTACAGAAGTAGCGCGAAGCCAATGCAGCCAAAGTGACAATAAATAAAATATATTTGAAAAAACATTCATGCAATCCACAGAGTAAGCCGAATGTATGCAAGGATGTATTGAAAGTTCTCGGTCTGGCTCAGAGATGTCATTAAGATGGCCAAATTACTATGATAGTTGTTAAATATTATCCTTTAGATGGCGCTGTAAAGTTTCAGACGCGTAAATGTAATCGCTTGTTTGTGACGATCGTTTAAACATATTAATTTTAACATTTTCTATAAAATGGACAAAATTGAAATACGATCTGTGATAAAATATTCCGTTTTGAAAGGTTTAACCCCAACAGAAATGCAAAAGGAATTATATTCCACATTAAAGAAGTCTTCCCCTTCGTTTTCAACGGTTAAAAAGTGGGCTGTTAAATTTAAGCGTGGTTGTACATCCATTCAAGATGATGAACACTCAGGGCTACCCAAAACTTCTACGAGACGAGTTTGTGACAAAAATTCACAATGCCGTACTCAATGACCGCCGATTGAAGGTATGGGAGTTGGCTGATATTGCAAATATCTCGATATTACATTTTAACGAAGTTTTGGGCATGAGAAAGCTTACCGCTCGATGGGTGTCACGTTTGTTAACAATGGACCATTTGACAAGAGTGTTTAGACTTGTTTAATGCAATTCCAGTGACTTTCTCCGACGTTTCATAACAGTAGATGAAACATGGATCCATCATTGCACGCCAGAGACGAAGGAGCAATACAAACAGTGGATGACAACAGGTGAAAACGCACCAAAGAAAGCAAAAAAACGGTTCCATTTGCAGGAAATGTCATGGCAATGGTTTTCTGGGATTCTCACGGTGTAGTGTTCTTAGACTTCTTCCGAAAGGGCAGAACCATCACCGGAGAGTATTACGCTTCACTACCGAACCGACTGAAGGACGATGCTATTCAGGCTAAACGTCCACACCTTGTGTTCTCTTTTATCACGAGAATGCACCTTCACAAATGCTTCCAACACGTCCACCATTTCGCCGGATTTGACTTCCAGTGATTACTTTTGGTTCCTTTGGTTCCCAAACCTGAAGAAATGCCTGGATAGATGAAGATTCACAACAAATCATGAGGTTGTAGCTGAGACATACGCCTATTTTTCTTGGACAAATTTTATTTTACTGAGAGTATCAATGAGCTGGAAAATCATTGGATTTTATGTTTATGGTATGTTTATCTTGGTCAGGCCCAGAGCTTTTAGAATGCCTCTGGTACATGAAATTTAACAAGTTCGCATAAAATACAGACTCCATGAAATAAGAGCTGATATAATATTTGACATAATAAACCATGCAGAACAGATGCAGGCACAATATATTTTGGCTGCTAACTGAACCAACCGCTACCGAAATAGTTGAAAAATATTTTGTTGTTGACAGGATGATCATATAACTAGGTGGAAGAAACTAATTAAAACAAAGTTACGGTTAAGCTGAGAATTGATAACCACCAAAAATGCTAAAAATAGGAAGTCGAACAATCACTTAGAAATGTCTAATTAGATATGTAAATAAGTATCAAAATACAAGACAATACTTGAAAAGGAACTAAATTCATATCCACAAAATTTTAAAAGATAATATTCATTATTTTTATAATCATCAAGTTGTAAAAATAAATAACCTAGCATCTTCAAAACGATTACTTTAAACACTTCTTAATAAGCTCTATATTGGGGTGTAAGTCCTGACCGTGACTTTAAAAGCAGCTTCGCTGGGAGACATTCCCCTTTGAAAACTTAATTCGTAAGTATGTGCAAGACATAAGCAGCACTTTCGTGCATTCCCAGTTTTCAGTAACGTTAACAGGCTATCAGCAACATCAGAACCTTCCTGTCCTGGTTTTCTGGTAACCAGAGACTCCTAAAATGTAAGTTAAAGTTTCACTTCAATGATATATCAACATAAAAGCAGTGATAATCCGCGATAGGTAACATGTTTGAAGGTCTGAATTCCGTATCTTGTACGTTGAACTGTATTAAACAGATATCTGTTGATGCAACTTCTACCCACGCACTGCTTTCCTCACCGCTCGATTGCTTTATGGCCTCCATAAATCGGCTCATATCTAAATGCGGTGTTGCAGCTTCATCAGGGCCAAGTTTTGCGATCGACCACATTTGCCTGCGTTCTCTCAGAGCTGTCTCCAGACACTTAGAACGGAAAGTTTCCAAAAGTTTCTTTATATCTTCTGAACATACTATATAAATACAATATAATTTATACAGTTTGAAACTGATGGACTAATTCCAAAAATGTAGTATTTATGTTAATTTTTACGTACGATTAACTGACCGCTGTTAACGTTTTCCGCAGGAAGGCCTTCAAGGCTGCATTTTCTATCTTCTCCGAACTCTTGACTAACAAAAGGCTAAACTTCTTGCTTATTTGCTGCTCTATGCGGTATTGTTTCTTACATCTTACCTGAAACAAAGGAAATTGCTTTGTCACTGTTAATAAAAGGTTAAAATAAAAAATGCCAATAGTGTTGGCCGAGGTCGTTAAGACTTGGAATTGTGAACAGTAGGTCTGGAGTTTGTATTCCGGGTTTTCTTTAGTCTTCATAAAAGGCAATTGCCGTAGAGGAACTCTAAACTTAGGGTGGTACACTTCTCTTTCCCTCCCAAAATCCTTTCCCGTTTTATTATTTCGTATATCATGTTCATTTCGAAGCTGCTAAGAGTGGCCGAGGTCGTTAAGGCGCGGAATCGTGAGCGGGAGGCCTGGGATTCGATTTCCACCACGACCGTCCTCCTTGACTCAGGTTTTTTTCAGGCTATACTCAGCATTATAAATGGCAAATGCCGGGGAGGTAGCCTATTCGTAGGCCTGGAACGCTTCCTTCCTTAAAAAAAATCCATTCCCAGTTTATCACTTCAGCTCATGTATCATCGGTGTCTATCGCCTGTTACGCCTCAGTAGTAAAAACGGACGTGAAACACTATTAAAACTATTGATTTTGAAAGACACATTATATACCTGTTTACAAAGAGAACTGCAGGATACGCCCATTATGTAGCACATAGTGACGGGGGAGTGGATAGGATTTTTAACGGTAGTACGCTGAAGTAATACAGGATAAGAAATTACTCACGAAAGGAAAATTGCATTGTTCTTGCTTTGTATGCTTCATATTAAGAACTTACCTTCACGGGTGGCCGAGATCGCTAAGGCATGGATTCCCTGACTGGGGTTTTTCCAGGTTTCCCTCAGTCCTCATAATGGCAAATGGCAAATGCTGGGGAGATGTACCCTAAACTTAGGCCTGGAACGTTTTCTTCCTTAAAAAAATTCTTTCTCCATTTATCATTTCATTTCATGTATCATTAGTGTCCACCGCCTTGGTACTTCAGTAGTAAAAACGGGCGTTAAACATTACTCAAAAAAAAAAAAAATAACAAATGGAGATTGAGTAAGAGATACTATGTAGTTTGAATTTGGAAATACGATATGGTGCGTTACGAAATACTTTATTAACATTAGCTATAAATTAATCGATTACAGGAAATTATGCCTTCACTTTTTCAGCAATGCACGCATCTGTAAGAAATGTTATGTTCATCATATTGATATGTATTGCTTAAGATACTTTATGACCTCGTCGTATCCGTAACAAATAGTAACGCATTTGTATATCTCACACAAACATGGTCAAAGCATATTCTAAGTTTCATATTGCATAGAAATTAACATTGTCTAATGATTCGCATGATAGTAGGGGCTCCTACAGGCACCTTCTGCATTCAGCTTACCTATACCACAATGGAAACGGAAGTCGTGTTTTCATCGATTGAAATCCAAGAGCTCTCATTTTAGTTCACTTAAATGTCTGTCAAATGTACTACAGATATTTGTTTTGAAGTATATTTTTCTAAAAACCCACGCAGTTTAACGTTCTGTAGTTTACTGAGCGGAATGTTGTGAACATCGTGTGTATATGTATATAAATAAGGGTTCAAGGAAATGGAAATAAATTAATTACATCTATTAAGCTATAAAAAATATAACATAACAATATACACGGGAGATACGCCATAAGACATGACAACTATTTTTTCTCACTAACGAGGGACAACACGAAAAATCTAGGACATATGATTGAAAGTTTATGGAATGTGCTTTTGAATGAAACCACCAGATGGTGTATGTAAGCAGAGCTACGTGTCTCAGCACGTCCCGAAGTTCAGTTGGTGAGCGACATTGGTCAGGAATGAACACATGTATGTGTGAAAATAGCATTTTCCTGCGGCAGGAATGCACGTAAAGCCACACAGAATTATAGGGAGCATTGGGGCGCGTGCTTTCCTTATCAAACAATGGCGAGGTGTACAGAGACCTCCCTATCGCTGGCAACGAACCTCGATGGACTTGGAGATTACTTCGAAGGCTGCTAAATACCTTTTATTACCTGGGATACCCGTTCTATGAAGGTTTTGGAACCCTGTGTAAGTAAGTAGTTGTGTGTAACTTTTGCTCTGCCAAAATAAACCAATGTTATCCGGTTGCCTGTATTTTGCTTCTTCCATTCGAAAGCCGCCTACACCCAGCGTTCCGTTGGTAGCACCCCTCGGCAGTAAATGTCATACACTTTCAATTGTATACCTTAGACTTTTCTCTTTTCCCTTGTTCGCGAGAAAAAAAATAGTTACCATAACTTATGACTTATACCTCGTATATAAATAGATGAACTAGAGTGATATTGTGAAATGGTAACACAACCAAAACAAACACAAATTTTCGAATTAATAAGCTCTTCATACGTTTCTTGTGGTATACTATCGCCTGTATTAAAAGCTTCGCATATGTCTTCAAAAATTGTTTATAAAACCCCTGTTTCGCTTAGCTATTCAGCCTTTTCTTTTGCAAGCAAGCTATGTTTATACTAATTTATTTCCTAATATTACATATACTTGTATTTTCCCTCATCATTTAAAACTTACAAACAATCATTGTCAACTAAACAAAATACCTATGCCCAGTGCTGAGAAACATTCTCTATAATATAACAGTCTTATTTCTTTTCTGTTTCTGCATTCTGAACAAAACATAAAATCTTCCTCTCTTGTGCTGCGTTCCTAGTCACTGTGTGCTGTGTGATAGGCGTATCCTGCAGCTCTGTCTGTAGCATTATTGACCTTCAGCATAATGTTTCTGCAGTCTATTCATCACTGTTCACCGTTTTTGATGCCTCAATAGAAAATTCAAATAAATAAATAAATAAAAGAGCAAGAAACAAACAGATGAAATAAATGGAAACTACAAGAACAGGAATAGTATTATTTCATTTTCGTTTCAATCTTCTGAACTCACCTCTTTAGGGGTAATCTTGACAAAATATGGCATTTTTTTGCACATATACAGTTCAGTTAAATGATTTTAGTTTATTTATGGACACTCTTTAACACCCCAGATCATCAGCTTCCAATTCAATTCAGGGCGTGGAACAAATTTTGCTCAGAGGCCTCTTCTTTCAGGCTGAGGGTCTTTTACATGCCGTAAATATACGACATGGAATTTATGGCTTTAATTTCCTCCCGAAGGAAGCAATACTTAAGATTTTATGCCCGAAAAAAGCACTTGATCCTGGCTGAGAGTGAATCCGCGGTCTTGGGCTTAGAAGGCAAGTACCACTACACATTAGGACGGACCAATTCAGATAAAATCTTAAACCACAAGTAAATGACATATGTCTGTATTTTTGTTACCATTAATTAATTACCACCTCTTCTTACTGCAAAAGATATTAACTATATTGTAAAAGTCTAAAACTTGTGGAGAAGACGAAGATAAAGGGCTGTTTGAAAAGGCAAATAACTAAAACAAGTTGGCGAACTAACGTCCTAAGATTTTTTTTTTGATTGGTTTATTTCTGGACGCTCTTTAACAGCTCAGGTCATCAGCGTCCCATTCAACTCAGGGAGTGAAACGGCTGACTAATTTTGCTCAGAGGCCTCTCTTTCAGGCTTGAGGTTCTTTATCGTGCCGTAAATGTGCGACACGGAACCCACGGCTTTACTTCCCTGCCGAAGGAAGCCATATATTAGGATTTTTACGCCCGAAAAAATCCATCTGTCCTGGCCGGGTTCGAACCCGCGATCTTGGGTACAGGAGGCAAATACGGTAACCACTACACCACAGGACCGACTACGTCCTAAGAAGATAGTACTTTTTTGCATGACACAACAAATTAAGAGGTTCACATAATTATTCAAGTACGAATTGAGGAGGACTTCAAATTGAGTTTATTTTCAACTGTTCATTTCATTGTTAAAGTTTCTTACTCGCAGGCAAATGACGTTAAAATTAAATATATGTAAAATAGAAATATTTCATACAAGTTACTTGAATACATCTACTATATCACATCTTTCAAAAGATAGCGATTGCAAGCAGGCATTACTGGATGACAGAGGCAATTATAGGCACTACAAAGTACATTATAGTTTCAATAAAATGATTTTGAATTTAAAAAAATCTACATATTCCACCTCCCTTCACACTAGTACAGTTCAAGGAATGACGGTGACTTCTCAATTACAGTTCATAGGCATATACCGCTATATCGGGTATTTGAACCATTGAGAAGGAATATTGCTTATTGTAGTACAATATGGCACCACTGTTCATGTAGAAGATAGATTTCCTAATTGAGTTGAAGAAAATATATAACAAAACTCCTTAAAAACACAAATAATAACGTTTCTTGTAATATTCTAGAAATTACATTCATTAGACACAACAAAGTATACAGGGTGTCAATTTATCTTGCTCACACAACATAACTTTATTCTGGTCGTCAAATAAAAAATTGTTTCAAAGAAACGTTTTTAACATCTTGGTGAGGGTATACTTTTTTGTATCTCCATTAAAATAGGTGATAGATGATAGAACTTTTTTTTAAATGACACCATGTACATTTTATTCAAGAATATTCTTATTCTATCACACTATACCATTTTAGTGAAGACTGGTCCATCAACAGTCCACAATGGCTTCGACAAGTAGAGCATCAATGAGCATGGAAAGTTAACTGTTGGTGCGGAATTATTGGCGATTCCATTATTGGACCTCTCTATGTAAACGGCAGACGATATGCTGCATTCTTAAGAAACACTCTTTCTGGTCTCTTGGAGGCCGTACCTTTGAATAACAGAATCGTCATGTGGTATCAGCATGATGGATACTCAGTACATAACGCCATATGCATACAATGCATTTTGGGCCGTAAATACCCTGGCAAGTGGATTGGACGTGGTGGATCAATTAGTTGGCCTGCCCATTGGAACCTTGCACCATTAGACTTTTTTTCTTTGGGGAGAAGTCATTGATGCTGTCTAACAAAAGGTTCCAACAACATCTGAGAACACGCAGCAACGCATTATTGATGCTTGTAGTCATCTAGAACGATTTGTCCTTCATCCACAGAGTGTATTTATGTATGAATGCCAAAGGTCATTCATTTCAGCATGATATGCAAACGATCTGTTTTTCAGTAGTGGTAGTACTACAGTGCTACATAGGGTCACTTTTACTTCAGTACTGAGATAAGTAATGTACAATACAAAACAAGATCCGTGTACTATACAGTAAGGTCCATCCCGTTTCATTTCTCAATGTTTGTCGATCAATATGAAATGTTTAAATACATCTTGAAGAGATTAAATGAGTTAGTTAAATGCACGCACAGGAGTGTTATTATATAAAAGAAGTCACGCATTATTTATCATTTCTACATCTACTAGTTTTACTAAAATGGTACAGAGTGATACATTTCTGAATAGCTCTTGGAGAGGGCAAATGTATTCTTGAATAAAATGTATATGTTGCTATTTAAAAATAAGAAGCTCTATCCTGTATCTCCTACATTAATGGAGATGCAAAAAAATACTCCCTCATCAAGAATTACACATGATGTTAAAAAACTTTTGTTTAAAACAATTTTTCAATTGACCCATCAGAAAACTTATTTTGGGTAAGATAAATATGACACCCTATATAAATGGACATTAGTACGTACACAAATATGTAGAAAGAGCAAAATACGCAGATAAACAAGTGATATGTAAAAATAAAAATATTTAACTATAATTATCTTTACTGTGCAATATAACCCTTTATATATCTTTTAATAATTAACTTCATTAGATGGCAGTGTCAATCAATATTAATATATAAAGAAAATATATTATATTATCCTACAGCAAATATTAAATTCAAACTATTTGGGAACAATAGATTGAATACAATTTTTTTTTAATCAAGTGACCTGAATTTAAGTTTTTAAGGTTAATTTCCAACATTCTTCTGGAATGAATAACGATCTATTAAATGTTCTATTATTATAAACTGTTTTATTCATATACTTGGAAAAATAATTTTAACATTGCATGAATGCAATGATGCATATTTTGAAAAAGAAATAGTTCTCAGAGCTGACAAACACGTTACTATTAAATATGCGGAGTATAGTAAGAAAATAGATATATTGACTCTCTAGCGCAAAATATAAATTATTGGAAACTAATTTGACGCGGTGCAGTGTTTAACTTGTGCACTTCTTGCTCTAGAAACAGACCTGAATTTTCCACTTTCTTCATAAATCGGAAAGTCACTGAAATTGTTTCTAAAGAACGAAATGGAACAGAGCGCCAGATGCTGAATTCCGAAAATGATTTACCGACAGACATTACAGAAATTTTCCATTCCTATCTACACTTTCGAAGTGGTCATTGTATACATTTACGACTTGAGTCAGGTTCCCCAAAGGTATTTCAGGTAGCTGCTATTTGCAACACTGGACCGGTAGGAGCTTTAAAAAAAACTCGTTCTAGGTTCTTGTATAAACTTATTTACTTGCAGAAACAGGATTCTGTCACCGCTGCTTGATTCAATGCAATGTGCTAAGTTTGGATAATATAATGTGAGAAATTTACTGCTTTCTACATGAACTCCCTTGCATCTATGCATAAATAAACAACACCTCCTCCTCATGCCATATAATCACAATACCTAAATTGCATTATTAATTAATTGTTTGTATCCTCCAAGATCTGCAATAAATCTAATACAGATTGATGGAGTTTCTGGATATAATTTACCCACATTGAAATTTGCGATGAGACGACCTAAAACAACTGTCATCTTATCAACCTCGCTCTCACTAAAAATAGCAATTCTTTATTTTCCAAGTTATTAATATAACAAGCTTACACGTAATCTTTTCCGCAGCAATGCTGCAGTAAGAAAGAATTAGAAAGAGGTTAACTCAAGTTTGTACTATAGCATGGGGTGGCCATTGAAAAACAAGTCCTCCGCGGCTTTGACAGTATGGTCAGGCTCGCTTTGGTAGGACTAATGTTTTTTGATCCTATAAATATAATAGTAGTAATCTATATTATTTTGTAATTTATGAAAACTCCCAATGCAACAAGCCCGTTGTTTTAATTATTGTAAGCAGATTGGATGTAAAGGTTGTGCTAACTGATCTTTCATTAATCATCCAAATTTTGCGTTGGTTTGACAGAGAAAAGTTTTGACAGCATCGTATGATTTTAGCATCGACGATAATGAAGATGCAACCAAAGTCATTATTATGAAAGGTCATTTTTAAAGTTTTATTTAAGAACTGCGATGCATTTTGGGAAGGTGGAAGAGAACAAATTTACTGATGAACAATAAACGCCTTAAGATATACAAAAGAAACAGCAACTTGTATAAAATCGTAAAAATGATACACCATGTAAGTACTAAGTGAAATTTTGAGTGGAATGTGCAATACATTTGGTAAAAAAATGTATAAAGTTTGCTATAACATGCAGGTCCAGATTGCTCAACAGTAGCAATGAAAATATCTCAAGAAGCAACTAGTGCAGTGAAAAATTGAGTAACCAAAGATCAAACGAGTCAGTGTCTTAAACAGCATACGAACAACTAGCGAGGAATAGCTCACTACGTTAGGAAAAAGCGAGCTTTCCCTACTTGTTAGGAGGCCTTTGTCCTTGAGGGACACAATAGACTATTATATGTAATTTTAACAAAACAAATAGAAATATTAATACTTAAAAAGCTAATTATCCAATTTACATAGATGTATTTTTCAAGAGCCGAAAGAATACTGAAACAAAATATGCAATTACATAAGAATCCGGGCTGTAGTTACAACATAAGGCACTAACGAATGCATCAGCTGAGTGCCTACATTGCATTACAGCCGAAGTTTCCTGATCCTTTATTATACTGAGAAACAAGGACAAAAAATTAAGATATAAAATACCTGGTACTCAATCCAACATTAAACCCATTGTAAATAGATGTTTTCTATTTTATTATAAGCATTAGCTCTGTACGTAAGTAAAGCGAATTTGTTGTAACATCTGATGTTGGTAATGTTAGCTAATCTTTAATTGTGATAGGAAAGCTATAGAAACTTTCAAAACAAAAACAATTAAGCTTGGGAATAGATCTCTAGAAGGGCATATTAAAACAAAATATTTAAATTCAGTATTGATTGATAACATCATGTAACATTTTACCTTTAAAATATTACATAACAGTAGAATAGGTATTTTATTATTTAGCGAAAGTAGATGGTTGAAAGTGAAAAACCTTTTTGGATAAAAATGGATTAAACACGGAAGAAAAACGATTTTCTGCAACTTTGTGATTTTGCATTTAATTCGCATTAAAAATTAACTTTATTAATGTACTTCTCTTTAAAAATATTTAATAGAAAATCTATTAGCTATTATATTAAAAGTAAACCCAATTATTTTAAATTTGCAGCTAGGCTCGTATTAGTATAAAACAAATAAATTATACAAATGTCAATTCCACACATATTTTATGACAGAAGTACACTGATTTACTAACACCCATTTGTTTGCTAACACAAGCTTGGTTAGAAAGAGTTGAGGCAGCTGTTTTTCAAGCACTGATATAAAGGAGGTGAACGAAATATATTATCTAACTTCTAAAAAAAAAAAAAAAAAAAAAAAAACATTTATAAGCGATAGTTAACGTCATATGAAAAAAAATTCTTCCCCGGTTGGAGGCTGTTGAGCAGAAAATGTAGAAAGTAAATTTGGAGTGTGTTTTCAATGGTTATGTGCCTGGACATTTAATTCAACAGCTAACAGACATGCATACAGTTTGTCGATCATGAAAAAGCCTTTGATAAGCTATTACGGATGAAACACGAAAATAATGCATAAGAAAGATTTCCAGAGTATATAATAAAAATGTATAATCAAATATTAAAGAAAATAAATATGTCTATGACTCCGGTTCTGGTTACTGTAAGAAGTGTTTTCGTAATGATGATACAAGTTTTCACGAATGATGAAGAAGAACAAAGTTTGAAATAGAAAACTTACGAATTTTTGTTTGAAGATGTAATACTTTTGTTATACCTATATTACTTTCAGAAGCTGCGCAAATATTTATAATGATGAAAATGGCGTTCCCTTTGTTTGATGTAGGCATAGCAACGTCAAAGTAACTTCTGTCGTCTGCAAGTTCCGCAATTGTACACTTCGTTCGGGGATGATGGAATGTACGCTTCGACTACACATACCCAGCGTACTAAGTACTCAAATACGCATCATGCCATATTCTTTGCATTACTAAAGTTTGAAACACACGCCATCTGCATTGCATCGATAGAACTTCTATTCCTATTCCTATGTATTGGCCGAATTGCCTACTATTGTTATAGCTGCTTTTATGAGAAGCGTTTCCAGACGGGTTCATCTCAATTGATACATATCAATCTTCATCATACCTTATCATCACGAAACACCCGGTATATATTAACCATGTCATTAGAAAATAGCAAAATAACTTAGAAGTAATTTTCAAGCTAAAATATTGTTCTTAATATTATTCTATAGGCTGACGACCAGCTATTTTTGGTGATTAAGAAAATAATTTGCAAATGACTGTTCATAAACTAAAATGCCATTAAATGAAAAAAATCTCATGAAATGCAAAATAATGATCGATAATCAAATAACAGAACAAAATTTCAATTTTAATTGGAATTTAATATGCCTAATTGCCGGAAAGAAGATGCAATGTAGGACTAAATAAACTTTACAATATGTGTGGGAAATAAAAATAAAATCCTTAAAACTATTTAACTGAAACTTTATAAAATAATAGTAATACTAATTTTAATTTATGGACGTGAGAATTGGACAAAAGGATGGAAATTGAAACAGTGGAGCTGCAGTACTACCCTCAGTGACTGTACTACATATAAATAAAGATATCAGCGCTGATCTGAATATATTCAACCTAACAGTAATTACAGGTTAACTGGTATGAACTTATTCAAAGGATAAAAACCCTAATGGATTACCATATATCTTTTTAAACTATAAATTAAATCACCACCGTAGTCTAGCAGTAGCGTATGCGTTTCCCAGGTGGCGGGCCCGAGTTTGATTCCTGACTGAGGGTTTTTCCAGGGGTTTTCCCTCAGTTCTTTATGTGAATTCCTGGGAAACCTAGGCCACGAAGTCTCCTGAATCCATTAACATCTATCATCCTCCATCTAGAGCACCAGGTCTTAAGGTCGCGGTGCCAGTATTATTAAAAAGAACTCTAAACCAAAGGAAGTAGGAGAGTAAGCCGTCCACTAAATGGCACTATTTAGATGTGGAAATAAAGGCCTAAATTCACGAGGTTGAAGAGGAAGAAAACAGAAATTGAAAACATAAGCGACGTCTGAATGAAATTATTATAAGTATGTAAGTACGACACCAGAGAAGCGCATTAATTGAAAAATTAAACCTTATTATCCTATAGAATTATTTCTTACGTTTCCCCCAGCATTATCTTTCAAACATAAAGAAACAGATCAAAGTTAGATGAGAACAATTCATTATTGCGAGACCGAGGGGCTTCTTCAGCAACTGAAAATTTATATCACATCTCATTGTACAGCGTGAAGAGTCTGAATCATTCATTGAAAGATAAAACCTGAATAAGACCTCCAAGTGACAAACAAATTCTTACAGATGAGGAAAGTAACAAAGCTTGTTAACATTTGGAGAATTTACATTCATTGTAAAAATGACATCTCAGAATATCTCCGTTGCAACATGGCCGAAGACAATTTTTGTCCTACCTATGTATACTTTTTAACATATATTTCTTTATACCGATTACCTCTAAAATCATCAAGTTGCAGGTTCCGGTTAGCAGATAGTGTTATGCAACCCAAGGAGGACGGAAGGCTAAGCATGGGCGACTTTCGACTCTGGGAGATCATAGCAAGAAATGCCACTTGGAGAAAGTGCATTGAACTTGTTAACAATAATGTCCTCCAAACCAAAAGTGAAACCTACACACTCTCTTGCCACACCACCAGGAATAAAGTAGATCCAGCTTTATGTTTAGGTAAAAATATTTTTAAAACTGCTTTTGAAATAATAGCAGATTCGCCATGTCTGTTTCATTTATAACAATATATCTCTTTCAATGATCGACTTTCTTGGAATTGTATAACGTTAATTATGTAATAAAGATAAATGTATGTTTTTACCAAAGCTTAGTAATATCGACGAAAATAGCACAGGAAAGGAACCCATTTGCTGTTTATGAAATAATAAATTAATATGCTTCTTTAAACCGCGTTTAAAGACGTATAATATTTTGTGTTTATTTGTCATCCTTTAAACGCTTTAATATATACAAAATGAGCGCATTTCATTTAAGAAAAGGAGCAGGCAATGTCTTTGAGAATAGTTTAGTTGGGACAACATGCCATTACTTAGGTAGTTTAGTGGTCCTAAAAATCTTATCGTCCATTTCAGCATCGTGCAGAGTCACGTCTTTATGATAATGAATGTTAACACATCAATATACAGTGTTTCATGCATTAATTGAAAGAAGAGTTAAACAGTCAATAGTCTGTAGGCATTAAAATGTATTGTTTTCTGTAGCATTTCCTGGAATAATCGCAAAATAGTATTAATGTCGAAACAATAAAATATTCCATTTGTTGAAATAATATACTTAGAAGCTTTGTCGGGCCTGATGTTCTAGTGGTAATCATACTTGCCTCATAGGCCCAAGGTGACGAGCTTAAATCCGGCCAGGGTAGATGGAATTTTAGGACGTAAAAATCTTAAGTATGGATTCAATCGCAAGGGAAGTAAAGCAGTTGTACCGAACGTAAAAGTGCAAAGGCTTGATAATGAATGTTCATTATACATT
The DNA here is from genome assembly GCA_030762175.1 of Metallyticus violacea. Classification (NCBI taxonomy): domain Eukaryota; kingdom Metazoa; phylum Arthropoda; class Insecta; order Mantodea; family Metallyticidae; genus Metallyticus; species Metallyticus violacea. The sequence goes on from CM060833.1 coordinate 138,020,138, forward strand.
CTCATAATTGAAAAAGGGTTAATACTTTATATTGTAATTACAATCGTGTAACCATTCTTAGCTCTTTCACAATCAAAATACCAGGATAGGTCCGTAAATATAAGGATTATATACCTTATCTGTTAAGTAAATAATTGCAGCTGTAACTTTCGTTCCACTGTGTTCAGTTGTTCAGATAGAATTGCATAAAGAAGGCTATATGTAGAAGATTGCGACATATTCAAAACGGAGTATAGAGCTGTTATTAAGTTCTTCACAAAAGAGTAATCCTAATGACATTAAACAGCGATTGGACGGTGTATATGAGGAAGAGTCCCCCTCATATTCTACCATAAAAGAATGGACCAAACTTTTTCGAACGGTTCAAGAAAGCATTGAAGGAGAAGAGCGTAGAGGTCGGCCCTTAGAGGTGCTCGCTCTTGAAAACATCGCTCTTGTGGTAGGAGAAATTATAGAAGATCGGAGGCTCAAAGTTACAGAAATAGCCTTTCTAAAATAACAGTACTTCGAATTATTCATGAACATTTAAACATGAATGAGGTTAGTGCAAGATGGGTGCATAGACTTCTTTCCTCAGTCCAAAAGCAGCAACGAGTCATCTGTTGTCAGACATTTTTGGAGCTCTGCCGTGGTAACGAGAGAGAAGTTCTGCAAACTATTGTTACATAAGATGAAATTATGATCCCTTGTCCAAAAGAAAATCAATGAAGTGGCGTAAAACTGCCGAAGCACCGCCTCTAAAGGCCAAGGTCACTCAGTCAACCAAGATGATCATGGCCACAATATTTTGTGACTGTGAATGAATACTCTTCATTGACTTCAAGGAGAGGAACACCACAGTAAATGGGGAATACTATGCTGGCCTATTGCACAGATTACGTGCTTCCATCAAAGAGAAAAGGCGAGGAAAGCTGAGTGGTGGTGTGCGCCCTCTTCACGACAACGCACCTGTGCACACGGCTCTTGTTGCAAAGGAAGCTGTGAAGAAATGTGGCTTTAAGGAGATGGACCATCCACCCTACAGCTCAGATCTAGCTCCCACTGACTATTTTCTCTTATCAAAACTCAAGAAGGACCTTCTATGAACGAAATTTAAGTGTGACGAAGAAGTGATGAAGGCTGTTTATGCTCATTTTACAGACAAGACTTCTGACTATTTGGGGGAGGGGGATTTGAAAAGTTAATTCAAAGATGGAGAAATGTATTGCAATGAAAGGTAACTATATTGAAAAGTGAAATAAAATTTTTGTCTTTATCTTATCTAGAAAATGGTTAGGCCGGAAGCTTGTGGACCTACCCTCGTATGCTTGTCTCTTAGTATATTCCAAAATGTAATTTTAAATTGCTTCCATTTCGCATTATGGCACTGGTTTCTTCTGACTATTTTAATAGATACTTCAAACTTATTTACCACAACTGTTGTAAACTCCATCTAAAGATGTATTGTCCCTCTCTTTCACTATCATAATGGATAAATATCGCATCACCCATTTATTTGGGCCTCGCTTTATGGAGAAGATTGATCCTGACAACAGAGCGTGCATCACATCGGCCTGCTCTATAGTGCACGTACCGTGCTTTCTCCAAGCGTACCTGTCAACTAGTTGGCAAAGGAATTTCAATTTTCTGTTTTAATAATGAATAGCTTAGTGTGTTACAAAATTCTATTTATTTAATCGACTTACAAAATTTAGGTCTAAAGGTCTGTTCCAGGCCCCGATCATTTTCATTTAAATACACTTAATACTTATAGATGTCAGAAGAATAGGTGGTCAGCTTATCGCTTCGAGTGCCATCTAGTGTGATGCTAAGGTATTTTTGTGTGTTAAATGGTTTTCTCATGTGGGGTTCTTTAAGGTGCCGTAAATTTAGAACATGGAATTCATGGCTTTAAGTCTCTACCAGAGGATTTGGGTTCAATATTTTTATGTCCAAAAAAAACCTATTGACCTCATCCGGGTTTGAACCCGCAAACCTTGAGTCCAGAATAAAGTTATTTTAATAATATAAGTATCATTAAGCGTTATATTACGCGTTTGAGTGACTAACTCAACGGTAGAATTGCATATTTTACATATTTGTTTATATTGCAAAGGAGGTCAGGGTAATACTTTAACAATTCCTATCTTAATATGTACCTAAATATAAAGATATAATAAACCTGATATTAATTATGTTTATTTATGTTAAACAATGATGTTCTCCGTCTTGCACATAGAAATACATGGTATCTTGCTTCATTAACTATAGTTTTATTTCAATATATTGTTTATTTTTATTATAAAAAGTTATTTAGCAATCAGGTAGAGTGTGTAGATATGACCTATAAATCTAAAGTCAACATCTGTGAAGGATACGCAACTGTAAGATAGCAAACAAATATGTCCTGAGGTGGAAGCAATCAAAACTCAGACCTACTTTGGCCGGACTGTAACTAATACTGTTACTAGGCTCCAGGGCGGTGAGCTAGATATTATACACACACATTCTTATAAATCAAGAATACGCAAGTTAATCCTAACATTAAATGGATTAAATTAGTACAATATTTTGCAATTTATAAAGGGTGACTATGGTTAAAAATGCTTACATTTTCAAAGAGATGATGCAAATGTTTATCGTTTGTTGAAAATGTTTAAAAATGTTGATTTTTACATGTGACAACTCCTCAATAAAAATGCTGGCTCTCTAATTCCTCTTCTTCTGTTCAACTAATTTATAGTTACTTGTACACCTAAAGTAAAGATTGCAGGACGTTAGTTCTGAGCAATGAGAAGATTAGAAGCTATCTTTTTGGGGCCTTAAATCAGATTTCTTCCCCATTAACTCATTTTTCTTAATATAAAATAATTTTCATTTTTCTAGTATGGAAAATAAAAGTAAGTACGTGCTTTGATTAAACGAATCACTAAAAAATAATATGGCCATTAACTTGTACAAGCTGAACTTGCTAAAATATCACAAATGGAAATAGCGTAATAATGAAAACCCTGCTGTGCTGGAAATAAAAAAAACAAGTTTACCAACATAACTTAATAACATTAATCCAAATATTGACAAAAATTAATCAGAATTACAAATAATCATTTTAAAACAATAAATATTTCATGAGTTGTATTCATAACTCTTTAGGTTAATTACGCTGTGAAGGTTCAAAGGAAAACAATTTTAATCAAATAAGTGACCAATGTGGTTCTGCTAATATTTCTGGTATTATTTTTCATCAAAAGAAATGAAATTTAGTATACAAAATAAACGAAACGTACAAGATGTGGACCATAAGTTTCCCGGTCTGAAAGGCCAGAATTCATTGTTGCGATGTTCATTCTGATTCTGTGCATGTTTGAGTATAAACACTTCATTTTTCTGCCGGCCAAGACATTCGTTTGTTTGGAGCAGCTCATTTAAGTCAGGCGTGAAATATAATATAGCGTGATATTAAAAACTGAATACACAGCATTAACTTTTAACTAAAGAAGCATTATCAGTCAGTGATGTTAAACAACGATGTGTATCGAAAAGCTTCTTCATATTCCACTGTAAAGGGGTGGTCAAAATTATTTCCTTTGGGTAGAGAGAGCCTTGAAAATGGCCCAGGTTAGGATAAGCCAATGGTCATGTTAAACAAGAAAACATTTCCCTTATCGAGCAGGAAGTTCTGAGTGATAGGCCTCAGCAGATAAAAGAAATAGTTGCAAAATTGGGACTTTCAAAAACAATGTGCTTAGCATCCTTCATCAAAATTTGCATATACATAAGGTCAGTGCAAGATGTGCCCCGAATTCTTTCAGCAATTCAAATGCAAGTGAGCGTGGAATGTTGTCAGAAAATTTTAAACATTTGGCATGGCAATGGGAATGCAGCACTGGAATCTATCGTCACAGGGTACGAAATTATGGTTCTCTAATAAGACTCTCTTTCTAAAAGAGAATCAATGGAGTGATGGAATAAGGGTAAACACCCCTTAAAAGAGTCACGATGTCCAAGAAGATTTGGTGATTTTGGGGGGGAGGGGCTGCACAGGAATTTTGATGATATACTTCAAAGAAAGAAACATAACGGTGATTGGCAAGTACTATACTGAGCAACTGCATTAATTGGAATGTTGGAATGGAACGTTGAATCGAGGAGTTCTTCTGCTGTGAACACGTGTTGCTTCCAGGAGCTGGATCATCCACTATACGGCCCAATTTTTTTAAAGGAATAGAAATGCTAATCTTATAAAATAGTAAATTAATAAGTTCTAAAGGTTTCTTCGATGTCTTGGGGAAGATCCTTGTGGCTGTAATAGAGAACTTAAGCCTGTTCTTGACAGGAGAAGAGGCAGGTGGAGAAGCAAAACCAGATGGCAAAGAAGGTTGTGAAGTAGGAGAGGTGGTGGTGATGATAAAATTGTGACAGTACCTGAACTTAATACAACTTTTTTGCTTCTCTTCATTTATCTGATTAATATGCAGACACGACTAAGCTTCCTTAGAAATATTAATTATTAATCGGTCCAGAGCTAAATATCTTCTGCTTCAACATTTGTAGAATTCTTCAAAAATTTCCATTATGAAATATGTTACTACAATTTGCTACAAAGTGCTATAAAGATATGACGTCATGAGATATCGTTGCATGCAGTTAAGCGATTAGAACGCGGCCGGCGAGTCTGTCCGTCAGTCCGTCGAACCCGTTTTCCTGTTGGCCTTGACTCAAGATGAAGAAAACCGGCTCTGGAGACTGGCTCTGGGACAGCTTCTGTGATCCAGACCCCGGTACACTGTGGGTAATCTCTTCTCCCAGATTCCGAGTACCGTATGGGACATATTAACAAGGTGGTGACACATAATACAATGTTTCTTCTTTTCCTTTTCACTCAAAACCAAACGCTAATTAACTTCAGAAACGTTTCTCCAAAACAAAAATAATAGCTCTGCGCAAGCCAATCTTTACTTTTGTGACAAACCTCTCCACATTACAGCACATTAAACAGCCACATATGGTCGTTATCAAGAGTTCGGCAGGCATTGGAATAATGCTTTTTATGCTTATTTTTTATTAGTATACGAAAGCCTAAGCTCAATTTATTGACTTTTTCTGCAGATGCCTGGCTACTAAAAGCTGTCTACAAAAATATTTCAAAATATGCTATTGTCAATTTTGTTGATAATTAATAAAGAGGTGCTTTCGGTGATTTTTCGCATTTACGATGTAGACAGCTTACATATGTCTGAATTATAAGTTTTATGAAGTATTATTTAACCGGTATTGAAAAAGAACTTTGTTTTGCACAGCTTTCCTCTCTTACTACCAATATTAAATATTGTATCTAAAAATTGTGAAATTGTGATTAACTTGGACTCGTCTATATATATATACCTGAAGTGCTCAAGCACAAAGCTCGGTGTTTAAAGTGAAAGTAAAAATAAACCTACAATGTATTCTACTGTTATTATAATTATATTATTATTGTTATTATTTAAATTAAGTTTCTATTGGGTATATAGTTAGTTACATGTAGTTTTCTGCTGGTAAAATGATATGTAAAATTATATATTCGTCCTCAAAGTTTATAACCACTCAATTTTTGTGCATTTCTGTGTTGTTTATATCGCATGTTATAACCGCTATAATACATATCGTATTTGTATCTTATATGAGTCAATTCTACTCTTGTAAGCGTAAAAATGATTCATTAAGTTCCAAAGTTATAAAGCCAATTATGAAAAAAAAAAATAATTTCCTTGGAAGAAAGTCCAACTTTTTCATTCCTTTAGTAATTACCAACAAACGCCCAGATACAATTATTTTTCTATCGTTTTAGTAATGCTTCTGCACTCTCTACGTATTAAATATAGTAATATTAATACTTTAAATTACTTTAATATGCAATAAAATAACTAATTTTTTCCCTTCGTTTTCAGAATCTCTCCTCTTTAATACTTTTATTTTTATAGGAGCATAACTAAATGAATGGCAATCATAAATAGTTGTGCTTTTATTCAAAAGAGTTATACTGCTCCCATATTAACATATGATATACACGCGGCGTTTCCTAATTTGCCTCTTCCGATTTCGTAAGCTCTTCCAAGGTGGTTTTTTTGTTATCTAATGTCTTGTTGTCCTTCAAGTTGGCTATTTAAAACGTTTCTTGTGCTGGGTTTTCGGTTCTTCCAATACTGACATCTACTATATTTTTACTTAGTTTTATTTTCTATTCCTAATTTTAAATATTATACACTCTCTATAAACTATTTCCTCAAATACATCCATTGAACTTGTTATAAATTATAATTTATAAATTGTTTGTTTGCTAGATTGCTTACAAGATATTTTATATGCATATTTTAATTTATTTAGTTTGTTAACACTTTTGGCGTTTTCTTTTACTGCGATACAAGAAGCAGCACTTGGCATTCTTCTTATTTTCTCACATCCTCTTACTGTTTTATTATTTTTTTTAAATGGTGTTTAACTCCCGTTTTTACTACTGAGGCACCACAGGCGGTGTTCACTGATGATACATGAAATGAAATTATATATTGGGAAAGGATATTTTAAGGAAGGAAACGTTCCCGGCCTAAGTTTAGGGTACCTCCCCGGCATTTGCCATTTATGAGGACTGGGGAAAACCGAGAAAAAATCTCAGTCTCAGTCAGAGAAGACGGTCCTGGCAGGATTCGAACCCCAAACCTCCCTCTCGTGAGTTCGCTCCTTAACACCTCGGCCATCCGCGAGTTTTTAGTTCAAATACTAATATTAAATTATTCTAGATTTCGATTAAAAAGTATTTAATAGGTGATTACATGTTTGCATCGTTTCAGTCAGTAATCTTATTTTGTGTAACAATTGTAAATGGGCGTCTACAGAAGAATGCAATGAGAAATACTTTTATAACTATACAAATATCATTTAGGCTTGCAAGAACATGAAATGCATACCAAGTTATTATGTAGCTGTTGGTTTTTGCTGATTTAGTGATCACACGTTTGTACCGCTGTTGCATGCTGAGCTAAGCTGCATAGGCATTCTAGGGTACTGGGTCACCCCAATACCTTTATCTTCCTCGCAGCACAGCGCGGTCCGACGTGCCTTTATCTCTAGCTGTGGTAATGTGAGAATAACTCATTTGCTTGCTACTGGCTCTGAAATTATTTCCGCTGCAAGAACCTGTCTTGAGCAGCTCATCTAATATACTCTAACGTTAGTCACTGTTATTATCAATAATAAATGTTTCTTATAACACTCTGTTGTGCAACTGTTTAAATATAAACACACTAATATTAACTAACAGCACTTTTATATAAAATTAGCTTTAAATATACACCCATGACAGTTCTTTTCCACGACTTAAAAGAGTGTTCATTAAATTCGGGGGGAAATATTTGTAATCTAAGTTTTTCCAATGAAAAGCTAAAATTTCAGTCTCATTTTTCATCATTGCATAACAATAATTAATTATTACGATTTCTGTTCCAGATTTCTTTGATAGTCAAGTTATCAACTTATTCTCTACTAATGTTCTTATTTATTGCCATCATTCATTTTTAAGCCCATATTAGATTTCTTAAGAATTGTTTTATGTTAACCAGGCTTAGGGCGTTCTATTAATACAAGACTAGCCTAATGAAAAATGATCTTAACTAATAGAAGGGAAGTTCGACTTCTAATACTGATCATAATTATTGAGCATGACCTACTGTGACAAAGGACGACCTATAAAAGTTCATATAATGCCTTTGTTGACCGACAAGCACCGTGCTCGAGTTGGTCACTTTTCATGTTCGTTAAGGCAATCAACCTTCTGCAGCGTCTGTTGCGCGCAAATTCAGCGATAGTGCATATGTTTATGAAGTGTGTGAGCATTTGCTTGACTGATATCCAGTTTAAGAAAATGTCTTTATTTTATTTTCACATTTTCTCGAGGAAGAGCATAAACACAATGTTACAACCATGAGTGGCCGAGGTCGTTAAGGCACGGATCTCGTGATTGTTGATTTGGTTTATTTACGGACGCTCTTTAACATCTCAGGTCATCAGCGTCCCATTCAAATCAGGGCGTGAAACGGCCGACAAATTTTGCTCAGAGGCCTCTTCTTTCAGGCTTGAGGTTCTTTCGTACCGTAAATGTACAAAACGGGACCCACGGCTTTACTTCCCTTCCGAAGGAAGTCATACTTAGGATTTTCACGCCAGAAAAACTCCATCGATCCTGGCCGGGTTTGAACCCGCGATCTTGAATTTAGAAGGCAAGTATGGTTACCACTACATCACCAGGACCGACACGGACTCGTGAGCTTGAGGTTTGGGGCTCGATTCCTGCAAGGACCGTCTTCCCTGAACTGAGGTTTTTCCCCCTAGTCCTCATAAATGGAAAGGGAGGTAACCTAAACTTAGGAATGATTGATTTATTTATGGACGCTCTTTAACAGCTCAGGTCATCAGCGCTCCATTCAACTCAGGGCGTGAAACGGCCGACAAATTTTGCTCAGAGGCCTCTCTTTCAGGCTTGAGGTTCTTTTTCGTGCCGTAAATGTACGACACGGGACCCATACTTAGGATTTTTACGCCCCGAAAAAATCCATCAGTCCTGACCGGGTTCGAACCCGCGATCTTGGTTTTAGGAGGCAAGTATGGTAACCACTACACCACCAGGACCGACGCCTACCTAAACTTAGGCCTGAAATGCTTTCTTCTTTAAAAAAAAAAGTCATATCCCAATATATCATTTTATTTCAGGTATAACCAGTGTCCGCCTGTGATGCCTCAGTAGTTATAACACCTATTTAAAAAGGTATATGTGGCCTATCTAATATGAAGAAACAGCACAGATAGCCTTTAACATCTAATGTCCCTAAGCATTCAGACCTCCCCATATACTGCAATCATTCCGTGCTAGCTTTCTACGTTCTACGTTTCCACATTCTCATTTTGCCACAGTAAGGAACAGCAAGGAATATTATAATGCAAAAGTCTGCGCAGTGTTCTGTAACACATACAATGTTATTTTACTGCCACGTAGAGGGGGTACGCGCTTTCTTCTTTTCATAATGTTACGTGTTTATACGGGAACAAAAATCCGCCATCATTATTCATGCATGGCAGGACGGCTCTCTTAGCACTACCTCTATTTCGGTAAGAGAGTATTTGTTTCCAATCAGCGAAACGGCTGACCTGTTAGTAGATTATGCAATGCATTTTTATATTCCTATAAGAGTAAGTTGCGCTTAAAATATTTGACACTTGGGTAAATATTCGTCATTTGGAGGAATGATATATATATATATATATATATATATATATATATATATATATTTGCAGTATTGTCATTTGTCTACCGCTGTGGCTTGGACCCTACTGCTTGTGAATGGCCTGTTAAGTTTCTTCTCTCCTGTCCTGCCCGAAATCTTCCTTAATCTACTGCCAGTATTTTGGGCGCTGAAGAGCTTAGGACTCGTTTGAGCCATGGGTTCCCACTCATGGATTCAACATCTGAACAGTGTAATCAATAAGCTAATGCAGCTAATGACAAAGTTGAGATCTTACAAAAAATAAAATAATTGCAGCATGTTCATTTTTACAAACTAAATTGAAATTTAAGCAATATAATTGTTAAAACATTGTCGAAAAAATGATGCAGATAAAAAACTCATTTGCACCAAGGGCATCGAATTCTCGCTGGTGACCCATATGATCACAAGGGACGTGGTCACGAAACGGGTTTCCTGACTTGCAGTAGGCCTATTGCCACAACCAGTATATATGTTTAAGTTTAATTACATAAGGCTGATATCAAATTAATACCATCCTTTATCTGTTTGATGTAAATAGCGGGGTATTTCATGCAGTTTTGATTTGTCAACAATCACACGAAATTAGGCGGAGGTCATATAGATTTAGCGACTGGAGTTTTGGAATCAGAAAGTCCTGTTTGCTTGGTTACCTTATCGAGATATTAAGTTCCCTTTTATATTAATTGTAAGAATAATCAGGATTAGACCTGTGGAAATAAAACTTTCTATTTTGAAAGGGTATTCAAAACTGCCCTCTTTAGTGCACTTTAATTCTTATATCCTTAAAAAGGTCAATAACCACTGAATAAAAATAAACAAATTTATGATTCAATGTATAACCACGTGAATTTTATTGCATTTTTAGCAGCAGAGGCTAAAAAAATGGCGAGAAAATCTGGGAGATGGTGTCGTTTCTGACACTATTGAATATAGAAATGACTACCAGAAATTAGAAAAACCTTATATAATGAGAAAAGCAATGCAAAAGAAATGGATTTGTTACGGTCAAACTAGAAAACGGCTATTGTGAACCTATGCTGGTAAATGTGAACATTGTTCATGAGTTAGGAAATTGTTGGAAATATTTTATACTTCAACCACTTTTGAAGGAGTTGTTTAGAAATGCCATTTGCTTGGTGAACTTGGAAAGTAGTGTTGCGCATGTCCTCCTGCTGAATGTTTCTATTGTACAAGGAAACGACTAATTAGGAAAGAATTATATATATTTTTTTACTTTATTTAATTTTGCAGCACTTATAGAGACTCTGTAATTGTGATAATTTTATTAATATATTAACTACACACGTATGACTAGAGACATGTTTGATATCTACTCTCTACTAGTCCTGAAACGGGCTAACTGCTAATTAAACAAGCCAAACAAACATACCTCCACACTTTTACACTAGACTCTGGACGTGACAAAGACACCTTTTAATAAATATTTTTTTTGTGTACAATTTGGAATTGAAACTGACACCATACGCAGAGAACTCTGGTACTCTACCGACTACACCCGAACAATTATTTGTGGAATTTTAGTTACATATATTTGTTGATTTGTTTTATTTACGGACGCTCTTTAACATTTCAAGTCATCAGCGTACCGTTTAACTCAGGGCGTGAAACGGCCGATAAATTTTGTTCAGAGGCCTCTTCTTGAGATTCTCTTGCGTGCCGCAAATCTACGACAAGGGATGCATGGCTTTGCTTCCCTTCCGAAGAAAGCCATACTCAGGATTTTTACGCCCAAAAATAATTCGTCGATTCTGACCAGGCTTGAACCCGTGATCTTGGGTTTACGAGACAAGTATGCTTATAACTAGACCACCAGGACCGATTAGTTAGGTTGCGAAATTGGGTATTTTATTTCTCAATTGTTTAAGAATTTGCTGCCTTACTTATCAACTCATGATTGCGTTTGTTTCCTTGATACATTTACTTGAATGACAAAAAAAAAAAAAAAAATAAAAAAAAAAAACGTGGTTCTTGGTTAACGGTTTGAAACTTTGTAAACTTTTATCTTATTTTAGTAATTTTTCTTCATGTTATTACAAACATTTAGCCAAAAGTCACTTTGATTTGAACATTTACTTGGAGTTTTACTAATTTATGATACCATACTGCCATAGCCTAAATGGTATTTTAACACTGTTATAGCCCGTTTTTACTGCTGGAGCATCCCAGGCGATAGATACTGTGATGCATGACATGAGATGAAACTGTAAATTAGGGAAGAATTCTTTCTAAGGAAAGAAGCGTTCCAGGCCTAAGTTTAGGGTACCTCTCCGGCATTTGCCATCAACGAAGATTGAGGAAAATCTGGCAAAAACTTAAGTCAGAGAGGAGGTACCTTTAGGGGTGGCCGAGGTCGTTAAATCGCGAACTCCTGAGTGAGAGGTCTGGGGTTCGATTCCAGCCAGGACCATCCTCCCTGACTGAGGTGTTTTCCAATTTTTTCTCAGTCCTTATAAATGGTAGATGCCAGGTAGGTACCTTAAAAAACTTAGGCCTGGAACGTTTTCTTCCTTAAAAAAAATCCTTTCCGAATTTATCATTTGCTCTCTGTATCATCAGTGTTCACCCCCTGTGATGCCTCAGTAAACACTAAACACTATTATTAAAGGGAGGAAGGTCCTAGAGGAGATCGAATACCAGACCTCCCGCTTGCTAGTACGTACTTTAATAGTCTCGGCCACTCGTGTCGTCAACCTAAAACGCGTAAGCCATAGCAGCAATTTGCTATTAGCGTCCACAAAACTGTGTATGATAATGTGTTGACTTCTCAGTGCCATCATAGTATCTTTTCACAAACACAGGAGCAATACTGCTCAAACATCTGGAGGCAAAACTGATTTAATTAGGTTCTAGCGTTTATCACATCTACAATTTACTGCAAAAGAAGGAAAATAAAAAAAATATATACTTCTGTTTCCTAAATTCTCCAAAAAACAAGGCAAATGTTTACATTCACCAGGAATTGTAAATATTCACTGCATTTTTCACTGTGAGCACAACCGATATTATATCAAGAAGCATTCTGTACGTGATAAAAAAATTAGAACATTAATCTGAGTACAAGAGATATAGGAAAATAATTTTAAACAATGGTTCACTAAGATTTATTCTAAGGAGCAAAAACTTATGTTTATTACAAATTTAATATTCTAACATATTTTAAAGGGTTTAATGTCCCATACCAAATACATATTACATTATGGAAGAACTAATTTCTGAAATTAACTGGCACTGCCCTTTCAGGGTAAAGGGAAACTGTATAACACATCCTCACACTGACATTGGCATAGCAGGAATGATCTTGGGCGCAATGATTAATCAGCCGAGTTGCAGCGTTGAACATTTCGCTATGACGGGAAATGAGAAAGAAATGAAATGCAAAATATACAGGACAGTTGAGGTTTAAAAGTATGTTTTTTAATTTAGTTTGTTTAGCTAAGGAGAAATATTGGGTTGATACCGTTTGAATTACCCCGCTTTGCCCGGTCTTAACCTGCCGTATAAAACAAATGCGTTTTTAGAAGAGCCTGTCATAATTGTCAAAACACAGGTTTTAAAACATCTTCTACATATTTAGTTGTCTTTCTTTGTTATTTTCTTTGTCATCAAGTTAAAAATAAATAACAAATTACAGCAAACGTGCTCCAAATACTGATTTCCGAATGCTTAGGGGTTTACCTCCTCCTTTGGCAGAATAAAAATGTTTATTCAAGAAATAGTACCTATTAGGTACCTATTAATCCACATAAATACCAAAAAGTCCTTAAATATATACATAGAGAAATTATTTTTTACATCCCTTTGGCATCTCTAGGAGATGAAACTGGGGTAAAGAACAGAAAATTTGGAGTTTCTAAAGAGCAATTCTGCAATTTGATCTAGTTTGACTGAACTCTCAAGCACAATTTTAATTTCTCATTTGCCAAAGGGGAAGAAATTAGTAGATAGTTTATATAAAAGAGTGTATACTTAAATGAAGAACACAAACACAAGTACACACTCATTATGACTTACGTACGGGCGCAGAACATATTTACAAGAAGAAACATGGCTTGACACTAAATATTCTGAAAATGAGAATGAATGATCTCAATAATTTCACTATTGAGCTACAGGCATATATGGATCAACCTCATAGCTATGTTGCGATGTGACTGTGACTACAATCAATCAACTTTAAACCATTGTCACTGGCAGAAACGCGGTTATAAACAAGCTGCAATTCAATTTAACTAAAAGTAATGCACCGTCACTCAGTGTGCAGTGTTTGCAAGTAATAGTTAAGTTTCTGAACGATTATTATACTTCAGCTTCAACTAATTAATTATGGCATGTGATCCAAGGAAGTAACGTCCTATATTTTACAGAATGCATTATTTAAGGTACGCTATTCACTATAACGGAGTGTCCGAGACCATTTGTTCCTATTTTTGGGGTGCATATTTTTCACCACCCCTTTCTATTCGTAAATTCCATATTAATATTTATTCCGCTCATTGTATAATATATACCATGGTTTTAGTCAACCATTTGCTTAGTCAAGCGCATAATGGCCAAAAAACCTTGCTTTTGTCGATCCTCTGGCAGATGGTTGAAGGGGATGTACATAGATATATACTATATAAAGCTAAATACATAAACTATATGCATTTTATAGTTAATACAACTTCTATTTTGCATAACCGTTCTCAACAAGAAAGGACTCATATCGAACATCTCGTTTTAAAGACTATGCACTGCATTGTTCTTTGTAATTTGTAGTTCTAGGTGAAACAAATAGAATTAATACTTCGGAATTTCATTAGTACACAGAACAAGACGTTGAAATTATTCAGACTGTCTTACTTACCTTTTTATGGTATTTGATTAAAATGAATGACAGAAAGCAAGACACGACAAGAGTGGATGCTGAACTATATGTTTCACTGCAGAGCGTGGGTGTCACATCTGGCAACGAATTTGCACAATTGAGGAATGGAGTTACAAATCCGGCTTGGCAGAGTTAATTGTGTGCGCGCTTTCTATAGGAGAGAGCGTAGCGTGAACTGCAACAGCTGCTAAAGATGACGGTAAAAAAAATTTGTTTTAAGAGAAAAATTGGAGTCACAGAAGCGCCGGATATACATGCACATATAAAATAAATAACCGTAGGCTTAATTCATGATCTGCAAAAGATCTAAAAGTTTAAGCTTCTATAAAAACAAATAAAATACTTTTAAAAGTAAAGAATATTCTCTTAATAAAGGGTGGTTTTTTCCAACCACAGCATATATAATTCAGACCATAGATCTCATATATCAGTTGACCTAAATCTATTGCAATAAGTTTAACTCTTAGATGTAGATTACGTCAGAAATTGCATGCTGTATTACATATGCTATTACATTAAGGAAGGAGACATTTACATATTTTGTAAATATTTACGTGTGTAGAAAAATTATTTTAAGAGACGTTAGAACAATTATTTTTACTTTGTTACATGTTTATAGTTTCGTTTCATTTTAAAATAACAAAAAGCGTTAGAATACTGCATTATAAACATGCAAATAGTTGAATAATTTAATTCAGTTTATTTCTCGAAATATGTCATATGACAGTAAATATAGTAATAAATTATATAATTTTGCACTCAACAACCACAAAATTAATCAGTTTAAAATAGAGTCACTTTAAAAGTAATGTTTTATTATTTCAAGTCATATATAAACTTATAAGTCTTTATTATATAGATAAATTCATATTTGTAATATCAATTGCCCAAATATTGAAAAAATCAATTCCATTTGATAATTTTTTCATTTGTCTCATCTGTTTCTAGGGAAATTAAAATATTTGTATATGTTGGAATAGAAAAATCAGACTTGAAGATTTCGAACTGCGGATCTTCCATCTTCCGTAACTAACCAAACTACCGCGTCTTTCTCCAGGCACGGAATCTCGAACATCTTTCATCTGATTCTATACATCCCGGAGACCTTGACGCTATGCTGTGAGAGATATTTTCCTTAATGTCTCGTAATGCTAGGAGTACTTTTAACCCAGTTTGACCACCATCTTTATTGGAGATAATTTACACGTGAAAATGAGTCTTTCTCATTAGCCTGTATAGGACATTAGTTGAACATTAATGCAAGTTCTAAAAGTTGATATAGAAGTAAATTTTCAGAAAAATTTCATAGCTACTACTCATGACCAAGGCAGAAGATAAAAAGAAAAAAGAAACAGTCAAAATAATCACACACATGTTTCTTAATAAACTGTTCTATATACTGTCTTATGGTGCAGAGAATATCTTCATGAAAATGCAAAGAATAAGTTATACACATGACTAACATTTTTAAAGTAACCTGGTTGCAGTCTTTAAAATGTGAAAATCGACTTCTTAATGCAATGGTTTTAATTGGTGATTTTGCACAAAAATGATAAAAGAAACTGTGTCAATTTAGCTTATGAATTTATCTAAACATTTAAATTTAAATATTTTATTCAATGTTTGCATTCCGGCATTATGTTCTATGTATGTTGATGGCGTGTTTACTTAGTCAATATTCGTTATATTCTCTTTCTACGCACTTTTATAAAATAAATTGTTCCATTGCGATCTCCTGTGCCCTTGACAAATATACCTCATATTGCATTCAAGAGTAAATATTAAACAAATTATTTATTATTCATTAAATAAAATTCATTTCCATCTGTGGGTATGCCTGTGCAAAATAAAGCGTTGTTTGTATAACAGTTGGTGGACGGTAGCCAGAATTTCAACGCTTGACTTCCTCCTATGGCCTGGCATTTTTTTCGTCTCATTTCGTTTTGTGGGAATGGAAGTGAACTCTGAAAGTGTTAATGTTTATAAACGCATTAAGTTCTTTTTACCATTCTGGTCAGAGTAAAATCACAATAACGTTCATTGTTACATAAAACTGACCTGAGTTTAAAGACCAGGTGTTTTCTTCTATCTTCGCCAAAAACTCCAATTTTATTATTTTGATTTGCGCAGAAATAAATCGACTATATATGAAACCTTCCCATGAAAACCTCAACTACAATAAACCTTGGACATGACAAATGTAGTTACTGCATGCTACGCAAATGAGTTTAAAATAATGTCTAGTGTTCATCTTTTCAAGACGAGACAAAACCGCAGGAGCACTACCAGCCCTGACACTTCTCGAGAACATTTCGGTTAACATTTTGTACAGAGCATTTCCTCACAAAAACCGAACAGGGTGGGCTCAGGCGACAACTCTTTTAACTCGCATTGGAGAAGTCTCGGGCTCAAATGCTTTATGACGAGCTTCGGCTGTTTTGTGGTTTCCGTTAGTCGCTTAGGCGAGTGCTGCGATGGATCGATCCTTTTCATGAATTTTACGTTCTCAAATTTCGTATTTTTCATTCCTTTGACTTTGTTAAAAGTTCAAAAGTGACAGGGCGAGGAGGGCTGGTGCGGTGAGACAGTGACTTGCGCTTTGGAAAGATTGAGGAGTTCGATATTCTATCTGGAAGCAATGTTACGGACACAATCTGGGCCCCTTGACTAATCGCCCGTAGACCCTGATCGTACGGTGGCTCCATCACTTCATCCCTTCCTCCCGGTAGTGCTTTCACTAGAGGCGTATGGATAAACGGCCATCCCTTTAGCAAGGCTGGAGTAATAAAATATCCTTCTCAGCTCCTAGCATTCCAATCCAATCCAGTAACTCATACTACAAAAGCATTCATCTGTGTAGCAATTCGTTCTTCTGATAAAGATCAATGCAGGGAACAACGTGTAATAGAGCAATAGGTATAAGACACAATAGCAACATCTGAACAATCCACTGAATCAGATTCCATATATGGAAAATTAAATGACATTTGAAATACAGTTTTGAAGCCGAGAATGTGCATAGGATTCACGTAACCAGCTGACTGTGGGAATACTGAAGTATATGGCAATATACTGTGGCAGATAACTGGATAAGAAATAACAGCGTGCGTGTTCATTATAAACATCCCTTTCACGATTCGATTTTGCATTATAATCACATATTATTCCTTTGGTATATATTTTGAAAAATCTAAAGAAATAGACATCTAAAGACTGGATCGAGTATTAATTTGGTATGGACTTCTAATGTACAGCTTTGAGGAAGTGCATTGCCCTATTACTTCCGTATTACTGGCAGACAGCCGGTAACATGAATCCTGTACAAGTCCCCAACATCAAAAAGGTAATGCATTTAATTTTTCATTAATGGAATTCAATTCAGAATATTGTTCGGCGTTACTATTGCTTGTTGTGCTTAATGATTATTACATACTGTTTCATGTATTTAATGGAGATTTTTCAAAAAGTGTATTGGACTATATCAGCTAAACAAAATAATTGCTTTTATGACCTTCATCGAATTATGAGACAAATATCGTGCAGAAGTTTGATGTGTATTTTTCAGTTAAGGAAAAGCCTAGGTATTCTGGCAGGCTTTAAATGAAATAAACATGCATTTGTTGTAGACAGCAAAGAGCTAGGTATAAGGGTCCATAACTATCAAAGCATTAGAATCACATTCCTAAACTTGAAGTTTGATTATTGTTTATATTTTTCCAATGTTTCCCTGCTATGTGTATTGATTCTGCTTCTTACTACAGTAGATTATTACTTTCAGAGCTTATTTGTGTGCTTTTAAACTGTTATCCCAATCATTAGCAAAAATGAATGTATTTTATATGTGCATTATGTATAGCGTCTAACTTTTTAATAAACTACACTAAAGCCGGCGTTAGAAGCAAAAAGCTGTTGCAAATGTCAGCGTTGAACTTCATTCAAGCACAATTAAATTCCAGACTTTGTCAACGGAAGAAGCACTTGCGGCGTTTCCAACTCAGAATGGTTAAAGCAGTCAGAATGATGTGCTGTGTTTGCTCAGGCAAGGCGGCGAAGCCCATCCCTACCCTATCATTAGCGCTCTTCCAGCTTCGGAGAGAACATTGTCATGGGAACAAGAGCCTGCTGAACTAAGCAACGTCCACTGGCATGCTCGATTGCTTCGGCAACAGCATTTCAAAAATGTAATTAGTAGCAATCAGTTACACGGGGTGTTACTTTTTTTAAACTGTAACGTTACAGAGATTTCAGAATAATGTACGCGAAAGCCTCGATGGAGGACTTTCTACAAATATGTTACCATTATCTTTATTGCTATTCATTTATTAGAACTAAAGCTCTTTCAGTTCTTTTGTAACTAGTAGACACTTTGTTATAAAGGGAAAAAGAAATTAAAAATGCGATATACAGTTTAATCCATGCTAACCTCTAAGTAATAGAGCAACTCTCAAATTTGCAGTCTTTCTTTCCCTACACTCGTGAACCACTCCCCATCTCGATATGTCAGTCTATGCACTCTTAATAATTAATGAGTGATGAGACAAACATGAGCCTGTGATGGTTTCTGAATATTTTATTTCCAAAGTTACTGCATGCAAATGGCCTAATAGACCTATTACGATGACTGGGGTAATTCAAGCAGTAGAAGAAATTGAAAGAAAAAAATAATGATCTGAAAAAATGGAAGCTACAAGTAAGAGTAGATAAGGCAAAGTGCTGTTTCTCAAAAAGAGGAGCAAACTGAGAAAATGGCAAAATGGCAAAATCGATGGGAGGTATGTAGTGTTTGATCCATTGTCTACGATCAATGTTTGAAACGAAGTTTCGTCTTATTCCTGCCTTCTTTCTTACTTGAGTCATTACGTAGACACAGCCTGATTTGAGAGTGTTCGCCTATTGGCCGAAGCATATTTCTTAGTAGCAAAATGGACAACTGTACTATGAGGTAAGTTTCTGAAACACTTCGCCTAAGATGCAACCAAAAAACTGGCTTTAGGCTTTTATAATTAGATATTTTCTAGCTACTTCATTTTGTGTACCCAATGACCCAGGTGAGCAAATTTTAATTTAATTGTAAATATTTTTATTTTTATTTTAAAGGCCACGTTGATAGTTAAGATTGAATTTGGTTGTCAGGTTGCTTTGGTGCATTTTCATAAAAATGCACTAAACCGTTGTCCGAGAGGTCCTGTACCCCTCTACCCCTATACGCTAAATGCTAATTTAAAAAATATAATAAGAATGAATTTAGTAATTTAACAATGAACTTATGGCTAGTTGTCCAAGGAATCCGTATGTGCTCCATCATGTTGGACACATAATACTATGCACCTCTAAGTTCTTTGTGGCATGTTTTCCAAAACTGCAGGCCGTACTGCTTGTTAAGTTTAGCGCTGGTTCCGAAGCGACAAGCGGTAACATTCATCTTGATAATACCCCACGAGTTATCAGGTGCCGTCAGGTAAGGGCTACATGGAGGCCATGGGAGTGGTGCTGGAGGTGTTGAAGACTCTCGTACAGTCCAGCGTCCAGGGAACTTATCGTTTAACAAATCACGAACGGTAGAACGAAGTGTGCTAGAGCTTCGTCTTGCTCTTCCATTAATCCTCTGTCTTCCAATTGGGGAATTGGCTGAGTTGCCAGCACTCCTGAATATGATACAGCATTCAGAGGCCCATCAAAAAAATACTGTCCAAAGAGAAGCTGCGATGTGGTGGGTTGTGTTCAAGTTCGGAAGTGAAGTAAGGCTTTTCCTTGACTAAAAACCCACATTTCTCTTTCGCATGCTGCGGTTAATGGCACAGTCATCTGTGAACATAACCTTGTACCTTGATATGTCGGTTTGGAACGCATCAAGACGCTTATTAATATCTACGTTTGAGAGCTCATTGATGAAGGCCGAACGATATGGCCTCCTTTAAGTACTTGATGTAATCGAAAAGGGTCGATCGTGGAATGTCAAGCTCGGCAGCTGATTTGCGAATGGATTTTACCGGGAAGCGCTCAAAGGACACCCCAACTTCAGCACATGTCTCCAGGCGTCTTCTTTCTTCCACTTCTCGATCCGTATGTCACACTTCCTGTCACAGACGTCTTTCTTTCCCAGAAAAGTATCGCCTTTTTTGTCGGTGGAGGCCTATTAAACCGTTCCTTAAATTACTCTCGTATGATGCTAATTGTTTCTCCAGTGTGAGGACGTTCATGCATCTTTACACTCGTGACTAACCTCTCTTCAACACAAAACGAACTTGTGTCCGCCATTTCAACTCATAGAGTGACGAATGAGTGACGCTCAGTTCACAATATACCAACAGTAACAATCGATATATAAAAATAATATTACTACCACTAATAGTCATCATATAAATAATAATAATAATAATAATAATATGTGCTGATAAGAAACTAGTAAAGTTCAGGGGTATATGGACTTTCCGGACACGCCAAAGAACTTGGAGGCGCAAAGGATGATGGAGGTCCAACATAATGAAGCACATACGGATTCCTTGGGCAACTAGCCGTAACTTCATTACTAAATTATTTTTTATTAAAATCATTAACTTAAATTATAGCCTGTAGGCTTATGCGGACTTACTGGGCACGCTGTATTGTAAAGAATTGTGCACGGTTAGGGCGACAGAAAAATTAATTAAATTTGGCAAGAGTTTAAGTATTATTTCTTTAAAATGAAAGTTTGTTTAGTTTAGTGATTTGTTTGCTCAAGAGTTAATGTGGTTTGCTGGTTAAATAGCGCAACCATTTACGATTTATAATATCAGCTTTTGTCCTTCAAGATTTGCTTTTGAAAATCTTTAATTATATTGTAAATGCTCAGTGTTTTATGATAGCTGTACTCTTTTCTCGTATTGTTAAGTTATCTTTCAATGGCCATATCCCGGGGGTTTCCTTCGGCATTTTCCTGAAGAGAAAGCTTACGAACATCAACAGGGAAATTTTACCTTGAAATTATTTATTTATACTCGTATATTATTTATAGGTAAAAATATAGAGATTGTGTTAAATTATGTTAAGTTGTATTAAGTAATAATGGGTATTTGGGAATTTGAAAAAAATACACAGGTAGCTTTTGTTGATGGAAAATTAGCATAGAAAATGTTAGCGCCTTAAATGGTGAAGTGATTGGAAAGAGTGTATAAAACAGTGATAGATTCAAGATGAATATATGAAAGAGGACTGTGGAGTACTGGAGAGGGATATAAGAAAAAATATATAATACTTATAATGTATTATAAAGAGGGGCTTTTGAATGTGACACATATGATTGATTGATTGATTGATTGATTGATTGATTGATTTATGGACGTTCTTTAACATCTCAGGTCATCAGCGTCCCATTCAACTCAGGGCGTGAAACGGCCGACAAATTTTGCTCAGAGGCCTCTCTTTCAGGCTTGAGGTTCATTTTCGTGCCACGTACGACACGGGACCCACGGCTTTACTTCCCTTACGAAGGAAGCCATACTTAGTCCTGGTCCTGGCCGGGTTCGAACCCGCGATCTTGGGTTTAGGAGGCAAGTATGGTAACCACTACACCACCAGGACCGACGTGACACTTATGGGTAAAGTGAGTGTTAGGTAAGTAATTGAAAGAGTATTCGCGATGTACCTGTCCCAGCGTTTCTGCCAGTCTTCAAATTCATGCTAGGAACCACCTCAGAATCTCTTCTGCAGTCTTCACCACAACTTTTGATGATGAAAGATGCCTTCTATGTCACATGGGGCTAAATCTGGACTATAGGGAAGGTGAGGGACCCACTTCAAATTGGTTTTGGGGATACTCAGCAATAACTTTTGTGATGTGCGGCTGTGTACTAGCGTGGTGCAGCATCCAACATTTTAATGAAAATTTAATTTTATAGCCTTCCAAAATTTTCATAACATTTTGCAGTATCGCCCAGTTATGGTAGCGTGTGAAGTAAGACATGATGCTAAACCATTCCTTGAATATCTCAAAATGAGATGACTATAACTTTCCCACAGAATTTATTACTTTTTCGTTATTTGGTGTTGATGGTGATGGAGGTTTCCACATAGAACTTTGCTGTTTGCTCAGAATCGAAGTAGCCGAGTTTATCAGCAGTGATTATCTTTGTAAGAAACTCCGCATCTTCCTGTAACATCATCTTGAAACCCACCGTGCAGAAACACGTCTCATGTGCATCTTCCCAGTTACCAATGTGGGGTAGTACCCAGTGAAGGAATTTCTTGATCTTAATGTCGACGATTCTTTCTTAACAATGAAGCAGCAGTGTTAATGTTTTCTTCCGTTAGAGCACAAACAAGAGCTCCGGGCTCATCTTCCTTTTAAATTGATTATCTCCTCTCTTTAAACATTTTAAATGATTTTCGAACTATACTCCAAAAGCATCCTTTAAACAATGCAGAAGTTTCAGCTGAAGATTAGTAGAGACAAAAGTAGAATTTCAGAGCAACATGTTGTTCGTCCCATGTCACATCCGTTTTGCTATAGGCGGAATTGAACATGTTTCAACATGAACACCTCTCATAGATGGAAAAAAAGAAATAACAACAACGAAAATGTGCTTATAGCACATTAAGCTAACAAAATATTGAAAAGTTAAAACATGGTTCTAGAAAGTATGTCTATAAAATGGCAATTTTTACTGAACAGTCTTCGTAGTTAATTATTTAATTTTGTATCAGTAATATGGCAGTGATTCAAGAATGTTAAATTAATGAATAAATGTAATGAATGGAAAATATTTTAGTTTTTTTATGTATAATGACTAGGGGCAGCATTTAAAGCCAGCACTATTTTACTCTTACATTCAATAAATCAATAAAAAAACAATGCTTTTTATCGCATCTGTTTCTCATGCATATCATATTGTTTCATGAAAAGCAGAATCTATTGTGTTTTCTCTACTCACGTGTTTCACAAATAGGTTGTAAAACTCGTTTCTGATAATACTGTTTCCAATTTCATCCATAATTCTTTGTAAACAATCTTCTGATGTAATTAGCATTGTGATAAAATTAGCACTTAAACGCTATAGCTACACTTCCGAAAGTCTTAAAATGTATGTTCTTGTATTGTCTTTTAATTTTCATTTATCATGTACAGGTTATTTCTATAAATCCTATAGTTGCACGCGGTAAGATCTGGGGAACCTGAGAACCATACCTACTAAAAGTGATTTTATCATTAAAAAACTCCCTTAGAGCTTACAACGCATACAGGTATGAGATTTGCGGCAGAATATTGTTGACAATATTCATGTTGTTTCTCATTATAGTATAATAGTTTAAACATTTCTGTGAATATTTGCGTGCTGCATATATTTTTATTCACAGTATATTGAAACAACATTGATCCTATTGTTTGCCTTGCAGTAATAGCACACACTAATTTTTTTATCATGCAAGGGAACTTCGTGAATTAATCGCGATTTTCTGAATTCCAGTGACGATAAATTTTGCGAGCAAACATAACCATTAAAACAAAGCTAAACACAGTAGAGAAAATTATTACCTGCTGATTAACATGTTCTACAAAAATCAATAACAGAAATGCATACACATTGCGTAGTCAAACGCTTGTAACTTCTGGAATACAACCATTCTGTAAGGTATTAAATCTAGCAATTTAATAGTTCTTATTCGTATTTCCTTTAATGCAGAGATTTCTTTGGAAAACATTCAAATATTCCTCTAATATCATCAGGTTTTTCTTCCGATACTACAGCACACAATTTACCTCAGGATTTTTATCGTTTATCGATCCTGTTTCCCAAAATCCAAGAACAAAAAGGTTTACAATATATTTAATGGAACCTTAACACCAAAAAATTTCTCCAAAAACTGTCTCTTTTACAACGTGTCATATGCAATGTTCTTTGTTCTAAGAGTCACATTTGAGGATGGTATTTCAATAGGTTTTCTTCTTCCTCTTTCGCTGTAATTACCTTCCTCCGTTTGTAGGACTTACCAATGCCCGGTTGTTGCTGAGGGGCTCTCTGAATGGATAATCGAACCTACGTCAGGGCAGCCTTGGTAACATTACAAACACAGAAGACGCAGACACACAGATAGATGGTTCGAAGCTGATGAAATTTAAAGGGAATCTGTGGCAGAGAAATATTAAGGCGACATTTACACTTTCTTAAAGTTGTCTGAGAAAAACCACGGGAAAATTCAATCAGGTTAGTCGGCCGCAGGATTTGAATTTAAGACCTCCCTATATGAGTCCCAAGCATTATCTCTAAGCTAATCCACTTTAAATTATGTAATTTAATTCACACATAATAACAGTCACTTGCATATAAATAAGTTGCTAAAGTGCTGCAAGCAAAACACCAACTAAATATGTGACAAAGCTAATTTAGGATCTGAAATATGCCTTTGAAAGAGAAGATTGCAGACCGGGATTTTGGTAGTTCTTCGACTAAATCGGTTTTCGCAAAAGTGACGTCATATTCCTTATGGTACTTTTGGCTAACACCTTCCTTATCACAATGCTAGAAGGAACTGGGCATATAGATTCTGAATTTCAAACACTTTCTGTTCAAACCTATTCTAAAGAAAGTCAATAACAACACATGTGCATTTATTAACTTTAACATATTTTAATGAACTATAAAATTAGACACATTTATTCGTGATTTCAAAAGATAGGTTGTATATTCTTGTAATTACATAACTGGGACTTTATTTCCTTCGTTATAGCTCAAAATTACAAAATCCCGAAACGTGTGATAAATTTGAAATCGAAAGTAAAATGCGAGAGTCGTATGAGCTTTTGCTTGTTGTCTCTTTATACAATTATGAGAAAGACTAAAACATTAGGAATAATTCACTGAGATAGCTAAAATGTGTCAGGAATGCAAGAATGTTTCAAAGTTTTATTGACAGTTAGTTACATTCGCTAAACTTCAACTGTTTAAGTACATAATCAACAAATTATTATTTTACGCTATTTCAAAAGGGAGTCTTCAATTTACGATAGAATAACAACGGGCTGCTATACGGTTTATGTAGTCAGAAAGAGCTAAACTATTATACTATCGTATAATAAATTCTTCCTTAAAAAAATAGAGGAAAAATAGAAGATAAGAAAGGGCGTGAGCTAATGAAATTATTCGTACAAAAATAAAGAGAAATCGTTCTAGTGTTAAAAAAACGCTCTCTGTTTAAAAAAAAAATAGGTGGAGTTATAGAAGATTGACAATCGTCGAAAGTGTCCACTAATTCTCTTATTAGCTACAGAAATGTGCTTGAAGTAGGTATGAACATCTGGAATTTCAGATGATTGGTAAGCTTTGGCAGTATAAGTTTGAAATTGTGCCATTTACAAAAACAAACAGTTCATCCAGAATGTAATTTGAATTCATATGACGTCCATGATATACTCAGATTTTGTTTCTTTGAATCTGCAGTACATTCAGGAAAGCAGTCATGCCTTTAGGCTACGAAGGCAGATTAGTGTGTTATTATTTCACTATCAAAGTTTACGTTTTGTGACGTTTTACTGTATTCAATTCGTGCATTGTTCTAATTTAATGCCTAGTTGTTAAATAGCTTATTCAGTTCCTACTTGTAATGGTTCTTTCAATTGAGGAACGTTTTGAAAATGTCTTTCACAAGGCGATAAAAGCTTCAATTTAATGCAACATCAATTTACTGAAATTTTCCCAGATACATGTGTAGCATCTGCAACTCATCGTAGTGCTGTTTGCAAAATTATTGAAAAATTTCGTAAGACAGACTTAGTGTTATATTCTGAACAAAGAGGAAGACCAGCTAACCTTAACAAAGATGTGTTGTTGGGTATTTTTGATTGTATGCAGCGAGTGCCAATATAACCATTGTCGGTTAGCGCTATACAACAGCGTATAAAGCGGCTTGAGAAACATTGTAAATAGAATAAAGTCAAATAGAAAAAAATGTAGATCACGGCCGGTACTCAAACCACAGAATTTCGGATTACCGTACTAATAATAGCTTATCACCTGAACTACCGTGCCTCCAACCACAACCGCGAATCTGTCTATAAACCCTGGAGGCCTCTAAGGTTATCTCATTGCAAAGATGTTACTTCTAAGAAGCAAACCGAATTCTTCGACTACTAACGTCCCAAACATCATAGTTAACAACAATACTAGTAATCCTTATAAAATGTGATTTTTTCCCACTTAAACCGAGTGTTAGGTCAAGGTGTTGAATCAGAGTCAGATAGGAAAAGCAAGAGATCACGGGGAAGTCACCGCCACATGTGGCCGAGGTCGTTAAGGCGCGGACTCGTGAGCGGGAGGTATGGGGTTCGATTCCCACCAGGACCGTCCTCCCATACTGAGATTTTTTCCAGGTTTTCCTCAGTCCTCATAAATGGCAAATACCGGGGAGGTACCTTAACTTACGGTTCCTTCCTTAAAAAAAATCACTATTTGAAATGCCGTTACCTGTAAGCCAAAAAACGCAAAGCTTTATTTGAAAATCCATGGTTGGAGTATTGGCCGTAACCTTGAGTGTTTTCCTGCTTCACTGCAATTCCAAATCTTTGCCAACAAGAGGCTTGTGAGAAAAAATTGCTTTCCATACAAAGTAATAGAGTTGTAGGAGTTTCAACAAGCGGACCATGAATGATTTGAAAACTGCATTAACAAACATGTCAAAAATATTTGCAGAAAATGTTATGAATAAAAGTAAACGTGTTCAGGGCATGTAACTGCTTGTGAAGACCATTTCCAGCACCGTTTATAAGTGCAGAATTGCCTATGCAATTCTTTGTACACGTGCATAAAATGTCTGAAAATGAAATCAAAATACACTATTCTAACATTTTTGCAAGTGCACAAAACTATCCAAACATACTTACAAAGATGAGATTTAGAATTAATGCTCACGGTGACAGATAAGTGTAATCATGGTTGTGCTCACAACGAAAAGTATTATAATTTTTTGTAACGTTAAGGGTAGCTATAAATAACAGTTTTGAAAAAAATGCAATTTTATTTAATTCAAAAATTATATTTACTTTCAAGATTTTTAATTCTGGGTTTTTATGTGAAATATCATTCTAACCATATTTTAAAAAATAAATAAGTACACAGTTCTTCCTCACCCCCTTTAATACGTTTAAAAACGTTAGCTACAATTTCTTTGAAAAACCACTAAACATATTGTATCTGTTTTTTTCCCCATATTATAGATATTTCAACATTTAATATGGAAGACCAGAATTTTGATACTGAAATAATTGTTAAAAATAATTATTAAATTTTACGTCTTAAATGGTTAAATATCTTGACCTACAGAGTTATATTAAGACAGCTATTGAAGCTATAAAGACAGTATTATGCAGAAGAATATTTTTCTATAAAATTCCGAATTTCATTGCTTTACCTAAAATAATTTCTGAGAAAACATGAAAAATAAAATTTAAAAATTGCAGAGATCTAGAAAAGTTTTACCTTCATTTCCATTGGTGCCAGTTCTGTTATTGCTGGCCATAAAACTCCAACTGGAAGCACTAAAGATAGCTCAAGAGGAAGAAAATGAATAAGACAGATAAAGTTGAGGAATATGGATATGCCTAATTCAGGGGAACAAGTTTTCTACAGCTGTTTGGTCAAAATATTTGCATATTTTATGACCATTTTAAGTATAATACTAAAACAATTTTGTTTAGCAACTTATTGAATATGAAAATTCTATTCGACAACTTTTAATTTTGAAATATCTAGAATATATATAAAAAAAACTTCAGCAATTTATGTGCACTGGTATTCAAGAAAAAGTACCTTAAAATTTTAAATGTATAAAAGTATAATTAATCATTACTTTAGTGCTGCACAGGAATATATTTTACAAGAAAATTACAATGATAAACAAAATATTTATTATCACTAGGGACAGGATTTTAATGCAAATTCATATTTCTTCTCTTCTGTCAAAAAATTTGCTCACTTGGTATGTGAGTTAATTACTAAATTTCCAATAGTTTAAACAATATTTTGTGTTGCATATAATGCATATTTTGCTAATAAGCATAACATTTCAGCATTTTGCAAATTATGCTGCATATTTGCTTGTTTTACATATACATTTCGTAAATATATTTTTATTTTATTTATTTTATTCTCATGTTTGATTTACAAATTTCCGAATAATATTTGCCATTTAGTCAGTCTTGAAACTTGACAGCACTGATGGTAACTCACACGCAATGCATTCAATAGTTCACCACGTCATATCGGTGAATCCCCTCCTGATCTAGACGTAACCATTCCCTCACGGTATGAAGGTGGATGTTAAGGAGTTCTCGGGATTGAGTGCAAGTATGGTGATTATACTTATACGTAATATTAAATTTAGTTTAAAATGATTGTTTAGTACCGCTTAAAATTTATAAAAATGTAATTTACCGATTTACACAAAGAAAAACATTTCAAAATATTCGACCGTTAACAGTTTTACAAATTCAAAAGTTTTACCGTACTGGGGAACATGGTAATGTAGTTAGGAATGTAGTGAATATATTTGAATTATTCTTCATAAGTTAAAATTGCTCGAGGAAAACACACAGAAGTAGAAACTAACCTTTCTTACATATCTGCACTTTTCTTTCATCTTTTTTTCCACTATTACTTCTTTGGAAACCAAAAGTATTACGTTTTAGTGAATATATTTGATCTAAATTGTTCTTCATTGTTCCAGTCGTTAATGTAATTAAAAAGCATTATCTCCAAATTAAATAATTTGGTATCAGGAAGTGTTGGCAATATAGTTAAAGACGAATTATATAGAACTCTTATATATATATATATATATATATATATATATATATATAATTTAATATATGTGAAAAATAATATAACACTATTAATAATGTAAGTAAAATAACAATAACTAGAAATGCAGAAAAGGATAAAACATTAATCTGTAATGTATATATATATATCTCGATGATATAAAGGATATAATTAATGTGTGAGATTGAAGAAACCTTAGCAGGTGAACACTCCGAACTGCGCAGTGAAATATTACTAAAAGCAGATCAAATTGCTGCTTTTCCCATGCACTACTAGGTTCCTGTGAGATTACAGAAAATTCCATAATCTTTTATTTTATATCAATATGATGTCTTAATACTTTTTATATTGGCATATATATGTGCATATTATGGCAGTTTTCATTGACAAACGCATACATATTAAAGAGATTATTATCCCTGATTATCACCAGGCAAAGTTTAAGCTTGCAAAGTTTGACAATATAATAGTTATAAAAAATTGACTGCACACACACGTTACATAGACCTGTGCATATTAACAGCGTTTATTGTCGTTATCTAATGTGATATTCAACTTGAAAAAATCGTTCCATTAGCTTAAGGGCTCTCTGAAATTCTTTTAAGAAACCCTATCTCTGTTTCGCACCTTGATGGACCCGTCCGTTTCCGCTCCGTCTAAATCAGATTCCTCCAATCCTCTTCTGGAGCAAATAAACGTTGCCTGTGCTCAGCTGGGTGGAAGTTCGTCACGTAAGATAAAATCGATAAGCATCTCGCCATTATTGTCTTCACATGTAGGTCCTTGTAATCCAAAGTACGTCGTGATTGCTGCAACTGCTCCTGAACAGGCCAAGCATATTTTTACTCCGGTATTAAAAGTTTCTCTTCTTCTCTATTACCTTTCACGCACGAGTTACCTGCCCACAGACGCAGTCCATCCAAAGCTTAGGAGCTCGCAACATTTTATTGGCATTTCGTTATACCGTTGCGGATATTTTTTGTATTTCTAATGTTAACGTTAGTCCTGCGTCCTCGATAAAGAATGCATTTAAATGTGTTTGTTCATTGTTGTTGTTACGTTGGCGTGTAGGCAACATTACCATAGAGTTACACATGTTTCAATATCTAGAGTGATATTTCTATCCCTAAGAATGAATTGAATAGTTTACGGCTAGTTGCTGAACATATTTGTGTAGGCTATCAGGTTAATGGTTATGGTGCTTATGAAAAAGCATTATAGACATCTTACCTCAAGCAGAACTCCAGCCGACATCTCAGATTAGAACCAAAGTGACATATTGGGGGGGGGGGGGAACAAACGGAGTATTTTCATATTTCTATATTAGTCGTTTATGTTGAGAAGTTTTATTTTAAACTTTAGTCATGATTACTATAGCTCTAAGCAATAAAGACGATCTTTAGTCCATCAGGCGTTAAATTTAATTTTTTTTATCTAATGTCCATACTTGCAAATTACGTTACAATTTGTACTTCGGGTATCTGTTGCATCTAAGAAGGATAAAGATGTCTTTTTCTTCTTTCTTTGAGATCACTTGCTGTACTTATTGCCATCTGGTTAATTTATTTGAACTGTAATTTCTTCTTCTTCTGCCACGGCGACCTTTGCTTCCTCTACCTCCGTCTTACGACTTCAATGATAGAGGACAGTAGTGCAGGAGTTAGTGGTGTGATCAGCATGCCGGCACCTGCGACTTTCGTGATCGAAGAACGTAACCTCTCCATCAGAGAGCCTCCCAATTGTCCTCACGAGGCTGAGTGGACCCCGTTTAAGACCCCCTAACTTTAACTTAAACAAATCTTAGGCAGGTACCCGAAATCGAACCGGGCCTTCCGGCCAGCAGTTAGCAACGCTAACCGCTAGACCAAGGAGGTGGCGGAAGTCTAATCTTAGTTTTTATAATCTTTTATTTGCAAGCACATAATTTTGGTTTTTGCTAGAAATGAATATCTAAATAAGATAGTAACTTTTTGATCTTGTGTTTCATCTCTAATTTTAAATTTGGTATTATCATGTGACTTTTTATGACTACTTTTTTCCCTGACCGAAATTACTTCGAAAATGTGTGGGGTTTTTTTTTTTTTTTCCTTTCTTTCTTTTACTATCCAAGTATAAAGGTTTGTTTGCAGTCTATGTTAGTAATTTCCAACAACTTTAACTTACGAGGAAATGTGCCTTCAACAGCGATGATGTCATCTCAAGCGTGAATTATCGCTCTGCACTACAGCAAGCTGGTGCGAAGTACATTTTATTACATTTCTCCTGGTAGGCTTTCTAAAGCCCGCAGAGCGTTTGCATTCTTCTGCTTCCAAGGTCTCTTTTCAATAACCCAAATGCACAGAAATCCATTAGCAATGCATTAAATGATTTAACAGGGGTGTAGCTGTAAGGAATGGAATGCACTTCCGTTCCTCAATAACCTCCAAAACTGACAGGTTGCAGCAGACGTAAGACTTGAATCCTTGTGGTAGCTCTTTTAGGTTCAAATCCCGGTTGATAAAGGTATTCAAAGTTGTAGCTGAGCTTCCCAATTTCAATAAAAAAGCTGCATTGCCAGATTTGGGCTAGAAACAAGAACCTTAGCCTTCCGAATTGTTTCGGGGTACGACTGGTGGCTAGTCGTAGATTTGCCTGTTTCTTGCCTTCTGGCCTTACCTGTTTTGTTAAGCACACACAAGTTGCCTCTCTTGCAGGTGGTGAAACCCTACCTCTTCCACTGCTTGATATTCTTGGAATAAGAGTACTTTGCATTGTAATGGGCAGTAATGTATCCTTTCAAGAATTGTTCTATTTTCGGCGCCATTTTAAGCGGTAGGCACAAGAGCACACCTAGCTACATATTGTAGTTAGACTCGCTTCTGTAACTACTGTGAACTAAATCTGTTATCATGGATCGTAAACAAACTTCTGTAAACTGAACATTTACTGCATTATTTACACAGTTTCGGTTCAAAACTAACCCTAGATGAACCGTGTTTCGCTCTCTAAACATATGAAAACAGTTATACATGCTATTGCTAACACCCCGTAGTGTGGTATATTTTAAACACATATGCAATAAATAACACTTTGGTTTATGTATATGCCTTTTATATTATTATCTTTAGTTACTGGGGTAAATTTTGTTTATTCACCACTCACCATAGTGTTTTAATTTGAAGAAGCTATCAAACGTATCGCTTCTTTTTCAATAGAGATAATTATACACCTCATATTTTAATGTTTATTACTTTCCCTTCTTTACGAATTTAATATTTAATGGTAGAAAATAATGTTTTTCGGACGACTGCTACAGGTAGCCAAGGTTGTTAAGGCGTGGTCTTGTAAGCGGGGGGTTTGGGGTTCGATTCCCACCAGGACCGTCCTCCCTGACTGCGGTTTTTTCCAGGTTTTCCTCAATCCGCGCAAATGGCAAAACCTGGGTGGTACTCTAAAACTTACAGAACGCTTCCTACCTTAAAAACATCCTTTCTTTTAAAATTTCATCTCATTATCATCTGCGGTACCTCAGTAGTTAAAACGGTCGTTAGCTATTTAAAAACATTGCCAGAGGCTTCAGTTAAAGTTGCCACATGTAGTTTCATCACAGACTATTGGCTTTTCGCGAAAATGAAAATCACACATGATAAAGTTAATTATTACTAACGTTACTTTTTTGTATCTAATAAACAATTCTCGTGAAAATATGGAGAAAAATATTTATTTAGATGCTTACAATACCCTACACTTCAACTACAAAATAGAATTGTTCAAATATTTATCAATTTTATAACAAAATAATTTTAGAATGTGTATTTGTTTTGCAAACCCAAAATTGAAGCCTCTGTGATACAGGATGGACATAAGTTTCAACCCATTTTCATGAAATAATGATTGAGTTACACGTAATGTATATGGATGTAGGGTATGGAATAATATATAC
Source organism: Metallyticus violacea (assembly GCA_030762175.1). NCBI lineage: Eukaryota > Metazoa > Arthropoda > Insecta > Mantodea > Metallyticidae > Metallyticus > Metallyticus violacea. The sequence continues at coordinate 138,053,015 of CM060833.1, forward strand.
TATTTCAACATGGTCGCCATCCATTTCAAAGTGTGGCGTCATAAAGTCGTGAAAACATTGATGTTTGTATTTTTATTTTTTGTTTCAGGCTATCACTACAGAGTGCTGTTTATAGAGGTCCGAGTGGCAATTGTCAATACTCGTTTGCGTGTTGTGACACATGCAGAGGTGCAATAGGAGTTTGCTTGAAACGTTCTAATGTTATTGTGGACATAGTTATCTTTCAAAAAGATAGGTACCTATTTTGCATTGAATGTGAAAGAATAATCAACCGACAATTTTTCAATAGAAGGTTAGACATCGGTTTGAATATGGCTGTCACATTCACCGGATTCGATGCGCTTAAGACTATTTGCTTGGGGTTTGTCAAGTCAAGAGTATACAAAAACAAATTAAAGTTTCTAAGCCTTGAAGAATCCTGTGCAGCGATTTCAGACAACGTGCTTACAAAAGTGTTTTGAGTTGCATTCGAACATTGCTTACAATGGTTCGAAATAAATTATGATAAAAAGTACATACACTCCTGGCCATTAAAATTGCAACACATTGTGCATGTTCGTAATAGCCACGTGGAAACTATGTATGTCTTCTCATTCAATTATTGATGGAGAAGTAGGATCCTTCATGTCTGTGTGCTCGTCCTACCTACTCCGATATTTGTTTCACTGTGGACGCATTTCGCACAACATGAGCAGCAATATCTCGGAATGACGTCCCGCACTCTCGGTATGCAACAATTCTCCCTTGTTCATATTTAGACACCTGATGGTATTGCTGTTGTATTTTCAACGAGCTATTTACTCGTTTCTTCTGAGAAAATATGGGGTCAGTTTAACACGTCTCTTATGTGCGTTGCAATTTTAATGGCCAGCAGGGTATATTATATGTACATACCATATTTGTACATTCTGATAAATACATAACTACAAACCATTATTTCATGAAAATGAAGCAAATGCCATATCCACATTTATGAAAACATGCTAAACGTTTAAAACTTAGTATACAGTTTAATGCAAACGTTCTGTTAAATGTGATGGAAACCTACTCTGTCTTAGCGATTGCTTTACTATGAATGTTCTGTGTATCAGTTAATAGTTCAAAATGTTCGAAGCGATCTGAACCGAAATCGTTGCATAATTTTTAACCCTATGTGCTTGCTGTAATTAGGTGTTGAATGCCTTAGAACTAATTGCTTCAGAATCCATGTTGGTTTCCTTACTGCTTGAAGTTGTGATTTAAGCCTATAAACAAATGTATTACTGTAAATAGTAATAGTAATAGCAAGTCGTCTATTTTTGCTTCAAATGAGTTATTTCAAGATTGATAAAAAATTCAGGTGCGAGACGTTTATTAAGAACAAAATTCCTCTCGTGCTGTTTTGGTTTTACTAGTATTTATATGTTTGCAGAGAGTACTATACCCACACGCAAACACAGGCATATTCTTATAAACACACAATATGGGTCCTAGAACAGTATTCGCGGGTAGCTTGGCGAGGAATGGAACTGTTCAACTCTTTTGAACGTTTTCTTTGAGTAATCATTAATTATTCTTTTTCAAATGTAGCAGCAACATATTTATTTCATGTACTGCAATAATGAAATGCTGTTGGTTGCTTACATTTGTCATAGCGATAGAATTAAATCTGAGCTGTAATTATTTATCAAATCAAGTAAATGATGGACTTATAAGACAAAACTATTTATATACATTTTGTGACATATCGTAAACAGCACCGTTAGAACTGCAGCACAAATCTTTCAAAATAAATCTAATTAAGAGGTTCTGTTTATTTTAAGAACTCAAATTACTTCTACCACTATTGTATCTCTCTTTAGTTGTTTATGATGTTTGAAATTGGCCGTGAAGATACTCATTAAAGTTTGTTAACTTTTTCTGCCTTCAAGACTTCAGAAAAACTTTGAAGTGCTTGAAATAAGTGGCCGTTAATTACATTTGCTGATGCTTAAATACTTTCAACCCAGTTACCTTCCTGTTTTTACGTTGGAATTAGTTGCAGACTTGCATTTATTTGTAACTTTCACAACAGAACTCATCTTAAATTCAGAAAAGTTTCGATACAGGAAAAAGTTATATAATTTGAATATGTGTGTTTAGATACAATTCTGAAAAAAATCTACAATATTTTAGTTTCCCAACTAAAGAGGTTGGTAATACTACCCTAATTAGGTTATAATGGATACTACAGCTTGCTGTCTTCACCACAGTAGTTTGCTTAATTTTGTACAGAACATCAAGAGCACTAATGTTTTTAAATTGTAGGCCATGCTTCCAACAACGTGGGTGGATTGAAATGCCTATTCATATAAATAGCTTTAATGTTTATGTAGAATCCTTTAGCCGCATGCTTGTATTATTTGCTAAAGATAGTAGCGTTATCATCAATGAAGCTTATGGTCAACTATGTAGTTGTTTGTAGTTCATTGCTAAGGTACGATTTCGGCTATTCAATGCGGCACGTTTTCGATATATCAGTACAATTTGGACCAGAAAAATATTTAAATTGTATTTCATTGTTCGTTGTTGCCATTAAACCGAATCGCTGGGGTGAGCAGGCTATGAAATTGGATGTTTTAAATATTATATTTATATAAAAGGACATCTTTCAACTCGTGAAGTATACTGTATGCATATTTCGACTTTACACAATACAGCGAAGAATAAGAGGGCAATAAATCCCACCTTAACTTCTCAGTTAGCAAAATAAGTAGCCCAACAGTTTTGTCACTTGAAATGGAAATGTTGGTGAATGAAAGATTGATATATCTTGAATAAAGAGGTCTGGGGTTAATACCGCTGTAGATAAAGAAGGCTGCTTTCTCGTCATGGGACCCTGAAGAGGTGTAAATTGACTCCGTGCTTTTCTAAAATTTACAGTTAAGCTTTAGAAAACCTCATGAATTTCTGTGCATGGAGAAGTTCTCTAAGAGAAAGCGTTGGACCACTACTTTGTGCTTGTAAAGTAAGTGCTAACAGATTTCCAGCTTTTTGGTGAACTTCATTGTAGTAAATATGAACGAAAGAGGATTTCCTTTGAACACAGGTCTCCGAAGATAGTAAGACATCTGTATCTGTTACTACCGTAGAGAAAGAACAGAATGGTACAATTGTTGTTATAGAAAATATTCTTGTATTTAGTAAATCAAAGCTGAAAGCAAGGGCCTTAACAATCATGGGAGCTTTGAAGGCACTAGTGTATTATAACAAAATAACAGAGATTCTTGGGTTACCACCCATAATACACATGCTCTATAACACTGTTCAAATCATAAACAGGCAACAGAATGAATCCATCAGAATCCTACAGACAGATCAAAACGGACGGATGTTTTGTAAAATATTTTCTACCGCTTGGAAAGTAACAAGCGTTAATGGGAAGGTCTTGAATGGATCGGTATTACATCTTTCTGCAGGAATATTATTATTGAGGAATAACGCACTTGTTCATTCCCTTTCCAAACGTCCGCTGTCAAACATTCAGATCATATACCTAACTCATCCAGAACTCCAGTCTCCATAGATGCAAAAGAGTTAAAAAGCGCATCACTCCTAAAGATATGGCTAAGAAATTAATGGCCAAACAAGATTCATCAAGAAAAAGAAATCAAATTTTTACAACTGCTTACAGCTAATGAAAGCATTCAGAATATTAAATCAAAAAGGATAATGACGGGGAAAAAAAGCAGAACATGAAAGACTATGTTCACAATGAGGAACAACGAAGAGAAGAAAATGGTTACCAAATTTCACCTTGTGAAGCTATAAAGAAATCCCTTGCCAAATTATTGTCAAAGTGCAATGAATGTTTGAACTAAGTTAGTGTAAATGCCAAAGGCAAGAAACAACTTATTTTTTTAATATATTTGAGAAAAGTACCTCTATTTGATCAGAATTGTACATACGCAGATACATTTTGAATAAATTTAATGAAGATCTTACATTTAGGATAACTGTGAAATATCTTGTATAAAGTTTATTGGTTTTCTTACATAGTTTATGAATAACAAATAAAGTTTATTAATTTAGTTTAATAAACTTTATTTGCTGTGTGTAGGACAGTGGAAAGGAAAAATCAGACTTGAAAAGTTCTGGTCACGGATCTTCAGCGCTCCGTGCTAAACCACGAACCTCTCATCATCTGATTCTAAACATCCTTAAGGTGTTCTCTGCTGTGAGAAAATTATTCCTTAATGCTACTAGTATTTTGGCATAAGCTTCTAGCTTAACCCCAAACATAAGATGTTAACTTATACATAGAAATACCCAGTTCTTTCACAATAGCCGTATGTACGACATAAGTTGGAAAGGAAAAACTAGGGCCAGGGCCAGGATTCAAACAACGGATCATCAGATTTTTGTATTGACGCACTAACCAACTCTAACCTTGTTCTCCTCCAAGCACGGAATCACGAAGTATTAACCTGTCATAACAGAGAAACATCAGGGAGATCTCCAGCATATGTACTTATAGAATCAGATGAGAGAGGTTCGTAATTGAGTGCTTGGAGGAAGATACGGTATCTCAGTGGTTAGAGTTTCAGCACGGAAGGCTAGCTAAAGATCCGTAGTTCGAATTCCGGCTATTATACAACATTTTCAAGTCTAATTCTACCTTTTAAATATGATTTACTGATTTACTTTTGCTTAATATTGGAATTTGTTTAATATGATTACTTTGCTCTATATATTTTTATTCATTCATTTCCACTTTTGGTTTGTATTGAACTCTGTTGACATTTATTATTAACTAGATATTTTATGTTTCTCCCTATATTTTGTAATTGGACTTTTTATGGATTGGTTTTTAACGACTAATAGCTATATATTCTTTATTTTTAAACTCTGCAGTATCTTCTTGGACAGCAATATGAAAGACAGATTAATTGGGTTAAGCAAACCTGCTTCTTTTAATTAAACGTAATGTTTTTGTTTTCATCAAAATTAACAAAACTGTATGTAGAAATATATTATATCTAACATTTTATCATCGATGTTTTGGATTGTCTTATGGTGTGTAAAATACATTTTTTCAACATATTCTTTAAAAAAGTGTGTAATATGAAATTGCTGCGATGATACTTAACCGATCTATAAACTAGGTTTTATTGTTGATTTGGTTTATTTACAGACGCTCTTTTACATCTCAGGTCATCAGCGTCCTATTCTATTCAGAGCGTGAAACGGCCGACAAATTTTGCTCAGAGGCCTCTCTTTCAGGCTTGAGGTTCTTTTTCGTGCCGAAAATGTACGACACGGGACCCACGTCTTTACTTCCCTTCCGAAGGAAGCCATACGTAGGATTTTTACGCCCGAAAAATCGATCCTGGCTGGGTTTGAACCCGCGATCTTGGGTTTAGAATCTATCTATAAACTAGGGCATCCCTCATTTTCGAAAGCCACTTTAAAGCGGTTATTGCATGTCCTTGCCTGTATCAAGGGTGAAGTTATGTTACTGCCAGGGAACGGTAAATAATTTCATGTGAAATCCTTAATATATTATGTAAAGTATATCATAATTTTTAAATTTAATTTGGTATACTTATCTATTTAATTTTGTGCTGCATTTTCATCTAATTCACTACTGCGGACCTTTCTGCTCTCTCATCTATTCATGTATCAAGAATTTTATGAGCGTATGAGGCTTCCAAAGCACTTGCACCCCTTCCCCTTCTTTCTCCTTTTCACGAAAGATTCTAAAGAAAATTACTGCAAAAAAAAGTAACACATTTTCTTCCTCTCCCCTTCTCTAACTCTCTCTCTCTCTCTCTCTCTCTCTCTCTCTCTCTCGCTCTCGCTCTCTCAGAACGTTAGCGCATTTAGCACCATCTTAACTTGGACGATCAATTCCTAACACGAGTTGAATGGCAAACCCCGAGATTGGAGCCTGCGCACGGCCGGGTGGAGCTCAGATCAAACGACAAGGCAGCGGCAGGGACGGACGCACCAGTTGCCGCCCGGTTCGGCATCCTCAAGCACATATGTTTTCGCTGCTCTAAAATGCCGATCAATAACCGTGAGGGGGAGCGGGCAAAGGAGCGCACTGCGAAAACGTTCCGGGTTCATCGGCACCCGGCGGCGCGCCAGGGATAAAACACTTCGCAGGACTTGAAACAGATCAAAGGAATTTACGGAAAGGGCACACTACGTGCTGTGATACAACAGAATACTTTTGTAGAACCCATAGCAATAATTTTAACTCTCGGGATAGAGAAGAAAAGTAAAACCGAAGCTTTACGAACTGTTCAACCTTGGGATCGGAAATAAAACCATGCTAAGAACACAAGCTCACTTTATGCCGTCAATCCGATTTTCTGATATGTTTAAAACCTTAGGATTTTGGATCAATAGTGAAATCAATTGCTAGCAGATAAGCCCGTAGCATCTGAAGTTATTCGGTCTTCTTTTCCTGGCGCATAAAAGCTATGGAAACATAGCACGTTATCCGTTAATTGTAAGCAAACACTCGAGCATTAATTACTGTGTTGGATTTCTCTTAAGACAACATTCTCCCTCCCCCTTCCTCTTTTATAATGGACATGTAGGAAGGCGTCAGGAACTTATATTACGTTATTAGCTTACTGGATAGCAGCCAAATTACAGCACAAACTTTGGTCTGCTCAAGACTTTTTATTTGTTTGGTGCTTCATCCTAGGCAGTGTGAATTTATAAAAGATCCCAATAAGATACTAGCTTCCCCACAAAGAGAAAATGTTCCTTTCAAGTTTTAACTTTAAATTTTTGTAAATAAAATTTTCTTCTTCCACGACAAACTGGAATCCATCACTTAAGTGAACTAGAGCAATATTCGTACTGCTTAAAACATTTTCAGAAATTTTGTTTGAAGATGCAGTTTTCCAAAATACTGTTAAAACACTAGATAATAGTTCACTTTTAATTATAAAAGGTTTAACTTTGCTAGTCTTAACTTTAATAATGTGAAGCAAGTCAAAGAGAAATGTGATACAAATTTTACGGCTGTGACAAAACTATATTTCTCTTCAACCCCCTCCCCCAATAGAGTCATGTCCCAAAGGATTTATTTATTTTTTATTTTCGGACGCTCTTTAACATATCGGGTCATCAGCGTCCCATTCAATTCAGGGCGTGAAACGACGGATAAATTTTGCTCAGAGATCTCTTCTTTCAGGCTTGAGGTTCTTTTATGTACCATAAATCTATGACACGGGACCCACGGCCATACTTCACTTCCGAAGGAAGCCATACTTAGGATTTTTACGCCCGAAAAAATCCATCGAATCCGCGATCTTAGGTTTACGAGGCAAGTATGGTTACCACTAGACCACCAGGACCGACTCACCAAAGGATTTAAAGAATATGTTTTTGTATTAGTACATTTTGTAAAGCTTTATAAACTTTAAAGAAAATAAAACATAAGTTAATTTAGCATAATTTGAAAATTAGTCCCATATTATGCATTATTTTCTTTTTTGGACGATCAAATGATGCTGTCGTAATTTAATTAAAAAATACTATTAGAACTTCAGAAGTAGTTAGTTAAAAATAGCTCCTTTATATCGCAATAAAACTATACATTTTATCGCTAAATATGATAAAACACGTTAGAACTTAAAATAACCCGGGCAGATCAACACACTTTTAAAGTTAGTTAAAAGTTATATTAGTTTTTCTGTTTAAAGGTGAGACCAACTTGAAACAACTTAATATTTTACCAGATATATAGTGATTAATACGAAGAAATTTAATACGCTTCAAAACGAAATTATTTATAATTACAAGTTGTACTGTAGTCTTGCTTCCCCCCCCCCCCCCTCCCTTCGAGTGAGTTGTCCGGATACGATTTTGTCCCCAATGATAAACAGAGATAGATTCAGATGCCAACTCCTCTTTGTTATTTTTTCGTGATTGGAACATCTCTGGAGTTATGAAGCTAGAGGAAGTGAAACTGTTCAGCTCGATGGAAATCATAATACTAATATGTTCATCATTTGTTTTTAAAAATGTTGGAGAGTAACATATGAAAATTAAGATTGCGTACTGTCGAACGGGAAGCCCAAGTACTAATAACCTTAAAGAAGGGTAAGCAATAACTTTGCTCAGAGACGAGAGCATATGTTGAAGACAACACTTTGGGGAAAACGTTGACTTTACTGAAGTACTTTTATTATGAGTGAAGAAAATACTTCTGATGATATTAATTATTATTTTGGAGAATTTTCTATTCCATCCCTTTCAATTATGTTTAAATAATTTCGGAGAACAATACTTACAATGCATTTTTTTTTCTTTTCATCTTAAGGCTGACAATGTGTTCACAAAACGTATATAACAAATCTGTTAGTACATACTAGAGCATTCTTATTCCAACTGATATGAGAATGTATTTAAAACATTAAATACTGTTAAAAATATGAGTTAAAATTTTATTCAATGTTGCTGACTAAGACTGTTTCTCTCTTCCAGGGCATCTTCATCAGGCTTTGCAGTCCTTTTTACCTTTCAATTCAATGTAGATATCTCGCTGTCCTTTACTTTGAACATAGATCACATAGAGTTCTACATTTCGAAACGATGAGCTAGTTTACAGGTGCATATATAGAGTCCTATAGATTAGGGTTTATTGTAATTGTATCGACTTCCCACACGTCAGCCTAAAAGGCCCTTTCCGGTTGTCAACCTCTTCCTATCTAAGCTGTCTCACTTTTTTAAAATGTTACCTATTCCCTCCTCCTCCAAAATCCAGCACTGCCACTGACAGCTCCTTCCGGTAGGTATCTCTCTTATTGTGCAACCCATTGGAAGAGACGCTTTCACTGTTTCCCAAAAACCGTTCTTTGAACTCCTCATCCTGTTTGCACATTCTACAAATAGGTTCAACTCTGTAGAGTTACACTTTATGGTGTTTTCTGAAGTTGTTGTTCTTCAATTCAAGCGGTCCTAGCAGTGCGTGTACTGATTCCAACCATGGGTTCAAAGTCGACATAGGGTATTTCAGTATATTTTCTTTGCCAGCTGATTTGCTTTTTCATTTTCATAAATGGCCCAATGCCTCGACAATTGTAGCCCGTTGCGGGATGTCAGGCATTTAGGCATTCTCGTGTGAGTTTAGATTTTGCCTGGTCAGAAGAGAGCACTTTTAAGGCACTTTGACTATCTGGAAGATAAAAATTCGTTTACCATGGAAACATTTGTTAAGTTCTCCAGTTAAAGTTAACTTTGCAGAAAAAAAAACTACAAAGCAAACGGCACAAATTTGAACTTTATTATATTAATTCTGTATAACAGATGGTATCCATGATGTCAAAAACAACAACAATGCCGACAAATCGTTATTTAATTTTTGATTAGAACAGTTTTCAGCACAACAGCTATGAATGGATAAAGCAGATTTTTGTAAAAAAAAACAACTATGTCCTTAGTAATATATTTCAATAATGTTCATATCTAGAATCGTCTTTGTTTCAACACATGCAATTATAAACAAATTTACTTTCTTTGAAAAATTTTGAATCGCTTAAATTTTAAGAGGCGGAGTTATTAAAACTATTACATATGCTTTAAATTATTCGGTATTAGGAAGCCAAAAATCCAGGGCGTTAACAATCGCTCACGCTGCCTACTAGGCTATGCATTTGCACCGACTTTTGGATTGTCAAATAACGTTTGGATAAACTGATTTAAACGTATTATGATTCTTACCAATTAATTTGGAAAACAATAGTAACGGTTACTTAAGTACTCCCTACGAAATACAAATACCTTTTGCTCTCAGCAATTAATGCAACTTTTGGGCTATACAGTGTGGGGATAAAAGTTCTTTCCCAACCAAAAATAACAGACTTTGTCATTTGTAAATTTATTTATAAGATTTGTTTAAAATGTATGCTATGATTCACTGCATATAATTACATTGTTTGGGCACCGATACAAAGAAGACAGAACATAACTGATGACCGATATTCAAGTTCTGCAACCTGTTCTATCAAACGTTGGTACTGATTCAGATCACGTGATTTCTGAGTAATTACATCATCTTTTACGAAACCCTAAACCGCCACGGGTAGCCGAGATCGTTACAGCGCGGACTTGTGAGCGGGAGTTCTGCGATTCGAGTGCTACCAGGACCGTACTTCCTGACTAAGGTTTTTTTCCACGTTTTTTCTCGGTTCTCATAAATCACAAATGCCGGGGAGGTGCCCTAAACTCAGACCTGGAACATATCCTTCCTTAAAAAAATTCTTTCGTAATATATCATTTCATTTCATGTCCCATCAGTGTTCACCGCCTGTGATGATGCTTCTCAAAAGTCATTTTCTTTTGTCACAAAGACCAATTCGTTCATGTTTAAGAACCATAATGAGATGGTGTTCAATCCTATTGCTATATACACTGCATCTCGGCTAAGCGAGGTCGTTTACAGGTTGTACATCTAACCATATCTTGTGTTTTTTCACAAAAAAAAAGCTCATTCTTTCATCCTTCTGCTGCAAATTCCATTCCAAACAGTGATGCCTGGAATAATAATATTAACTGCGTTTTCACTAGCACAAGTAAACTATTGTGCTAATTTACACAGCCGTTCAGTTTATACGAGATTTTGTCAGTTCATAAAATTGTTTTTCGAAAAGTCAGGACCAACTTCATATCACAGAACTCCAAAGGACGGTCCGGAACATCATGTAGTGTTGCGAAACGGTTTAAATTTCACATCTTGCAAAAATTTTCTTAAAATGTAGTGATTAATTCCCAACTCAAAAGATTTTTCCACATAAGTTTGAGCAACTAGTTGTGCATTTTCTCCCGTTCTAACAGTTTGTTCATAACAAATTCTATTTGCTCAAATCAAATTTCGCATCGCTTGACACGTTGTCAATTGTACACAAGAAAGCTTTAGTTCAAAGTCTGCTATCATCAATTCTGTGTTTATATTGTATTTACACTAAGATATAACACAAAAAGTGTGGTTAGTTTGCGATTCAGTTTACAAACTAATTGTGAGGAACGCTTGCAGTTACTGAAAAATTCAACAATTCAACTCGCGACATGTCTACGAGGTGTCTATGGTTGCTATTACTTGGTGTAGAGTAACTCGTTTGTTCAGATAACGCCAACTATGTAGTGTTTATGCATGAATAAGTATGAAAACTTAAAACGAACTTTCGGAAAAAAGTATTTTATCTCACTCTGCATTACTCTTACGTCAAGAAAAAGGCCAGTCAATGTAGCCGTTATAATGAATAAAAATCCATTTACAATGCTGCAGTAGACCATGAAATGTGGTTGGTACAAATTTATTTGAAGATCAACTGCTTCAAACTGTAAATAGTATCTTATAAAGTGTATAGCTTTTAAGAATAAATTTTTAGACAAATGGCATACGCCATCTATTGCAAGGAATTAATGTCTTAGAAAAATTAGAACACCCAAAATAGTGAGATGCTAAAATATTAACTTTTTTCAGATTTTAATACTCGCGGGGTATGTTTAAAATGTGTTATTAACCTTTAAAACCAGTTCTTTATTTAGAATAATATCGGATTGGAGGAATATGGTTCTATTTTGTTATTTATATTATATTTATTCTTATTATCATTATCTAATAAAACATATTTCAGATTTCTAATACGTTAGTAATAATGGCTTTCCAGACAACCCCAGCAACTACACATAATGAAACAAATGAACTATCTTAGAAGCTATTCGTGTAGGATCAAAGTCTAAGCTGGCTGGCTTTTCCCTTAAGGTAAAGTTGGGAGTGATTGCATCTTTCCTTCCGTGACATAATGCTTGCTAAAAGTGACCTTGAATATGACGTTGCTTCTAAATACAAGCACTCGCATCGCTGACTATTCATGAAGAATTCAAGGACAGAGAACAACTCTTTTGTATAGTGTTTTCACTCAATTACGTGACTGCAATATTTCAACGAGATGGCCAAATACAAGTGCTATAATAAAATTATAAATACTTTAAATTTATGCAGAATTATTTTGCAATCCACATGATTTCCATGTATTTCTTTATTTCTAGCTTCAGCTTCATCTTGGGGACAGTTGAATCATAAAATTTACGAATATCGGCTCGATGATCATTGAATAAATTATATAAGACAAAAACCGAAGGCGTGTTACTCAGATATAGAATATAAGAATATAATTCGTGCATTATACCGTTGTTAAGAGTATTTTTGGAGTGTTTGTTTGCTATATTAACCTCCACTATGAAACTGAACCAAGGCTGTAAAAATTGCAATTTTCTATCGTTCCGGCTTCGAATTAAGTTTCCCAAATTTCAAATTTGTTAGCAGAAAATCCGTCATGTCTTCTGTTTCAATTTTAGGATGTAAAATATGTCCTATCCCCCAGCAACATCCAAAGAATAAGAACAAATTAGTGTTGTTTTTTTAAATTTATTTTATTTACGGACGTTCTTTAACATCTCAAGTCATCAGTGATCCATTCAATTCAAGGCTGAAACGGCCGATAGATTTTGCTCAAAGGCTTCTTCTTTCAGGCTTGAGGTTGTTTTACATGCCGTAATCTATGACACGGGACCCACGCTTTACCCCTCTTTCAAACAAATTAGTGATAAAAATGTATTTTCGATAAAATATCATATTCCTCTGTAACCACTTTCATGAAAACGAACTTCCTGGGAGTTCTTCAAAAGCGTAAAACTCAAAGATAAACTATAATTTATAGGCCTTTACGTCCCAAACGACTAATGTACACCATTAACACTTGTACTATTTTGTCCGAAGTCCATAGTGGCGGTGTTTATCACACCACATAACGCGCAATTTCTCGATAAAGGGAGGAAAAAATGATTTATGAAAAATATTTCACTCTGACATTTGCTAGAACCGCAACAATAAAATAAATTATGATAACTATCCTTGTTAATGACTCTAGTGATATAAATACAATAACAGTCTTTTCAGTGCATACAAAGAGTGAATGTAGTTTCAAGATACTCAGACAGGTATGAAAGCGAGAGACTTATTTTCAGTGCTTTTTAATAGCGTATTTAATTAAGCTTTGGAACTTTAAAAACAATTTCTTAATAACTGCTTCCCTAAAAATTACGACACAAAGCAAGATATTCACGTGTTTAACTCTCAAGAGTTACACTGCATCCAATAAGACGGACATGAATACAGGAAGCCAGCATTTTTGTTGGTTAAGACTGCACTATTATTGTGTTAGTAAAAGACCAGGAGTTTGGTTCTCTTGGAACACTTAAAACATTGCAAAATTCATGGATTCAGATTATTTCAATGAGAAGATGAGAAAACGTATTTCAGCACAGTTAGATTGGATTGTTAGGGTCGGAGAAGTACTTCAGTACTCTAGCCTAGCTCAAGGGCTGGCCATATGTGCCTACGTCCCCAGTGGGGGAAAGTGATACGGTAAGGGAGGCATTTGGTTATTAGGCTCCAACAACGAGGCAAAAACCTTTCCAATGTGCAAGCCACAGTCACACCGCAGCCTGCTTTGCTGTGGCACTTTCAACCCTGTATAAAAAATCCAATCCAATGAAATGGGACAACCAAAAAGTCCTGTAATGTAAAAGGAATTTATATCCAAGAAATATATGCCTAAGGGAAAAAATCACAAAACAAAAACAAAAGAGCACGAAGTTCAGGATGACCGATATCAAAGGGATTGAATTCGGAACTTTTCGAATGCCAGTCCCAACTGTTACCGCCTGAGTCATTTTGTTCGGTTGTAGTACAGTTAATATATTTTACTTTAAGCTGCTTTTGAAGTTATTCTTTCGTGCACATCTCAATTAGATAAGCGGTCAGACAGGAAAAACACAAGAGTTTGAAATCGATCCATAAATCTCCTGTTTCGGTCTGATCTTGAATCTTTCCATGAAATGTGACTTAAGTTCTTCTTTCCCATTTGACTCGAAATCTCTGAGCCTTTATTTAGTAGATTTAGGCTCTAAAATTTACTATAAATAACGCTCTATGCATGGATTGGAATCTTCTCCTTCACATGAAAATGTGAGCGAGTTCTAATGCAAACTCGCTTGCCGGCCAGGTACTGGAGCTCACAAGGGCGGCAAAGGGCAGTAACGCACTGCATTTGTATTACGCGCACCAATACTCGGTGGATTATATTAAGCTGAATGATGAAGATGAAAATGGGGATTGGATGATAATGGAGCAACGGCGAAATGAATGGAGCATCAGGAGGAATTATGCGCTGGCACCGCTTCATTTCTTTACAAATCCCACTTACGACCGTTGGGATGGAACCCGGGCCGCCTTGATGGAAACCGAGAAGTTTATCCACTCTTGCCACAGCGTCGCCTCAGGCAAGAGTTGTAAGGCAGATTCAAGAGGGGAGGTCCCTGTTTACCCTTAAACTCTACGAATGAATAAATAGTGTTTAACGCCCGTTTTTGCTACAGAGGCACCACAGGCGATGGACACTGATGATACATGAAATGAAATGATATATTGGGAAAGGATTTATATTTAAGGAAGGAAACGTTCCAGGCCTAAGTTTAGGGTACCTCCCCGGCATTTGCTATTTATTAGGACTGAGGAAAACCTGGAAAAAACCTCAGTCAGGGAGGACGGTCCTGGCGGATTGGAACCCCAGTCCGGGATTTAACGACCTCGGCCACCCATGGCGGTTTAAACTCTACGAGCCAACACAGGTAAAGCGATATGTTAGTTACATGTAGTTTTTAGAATTTCACATTGAAGACACAGCTTTTTTATCTTATTCAGCGCTTTTGTGGAATATCCAGTCTGTAACCTACCTAACAATTTGTAACTATTAATACACGAAAATTAAATTGTCCTGAAAATATTTACACATTTACAGAACTCCTTATACACCTAATGCAACATGTTTTACAATTTCTTTGGTAGACAGGAGCGTACAGTGTTCAAAAGAGCACATGGCTGATGAAAATAATAAATTCATGGCGCAATTAAACTCTCGCTTACTCAGAATGAGAGGCAATATCGAGGTAAATCCTCTGTCTAGAAACTAAAACGCAAACCATTCCCTTTTGGACTTAGAAGCAATCCACTCTACAACCTAAGCTCAAAAGGGTGTGCCATCTGAGCAAGAACTCTGGATCAAAGAGGATGACGAATTGTGGACATGACCATGTGCTATTCTTTGATTTTCATATATTTATAGAATGTATAGTGCGAAAATCTCGATAAACAAATCAAGAAATACGCTTTCCAAGTCATGACGAACTCGATGTACTGCAACAAGGAAAATTGTGATAGTAATAAGAGATCAAAAATATCCCAACCACTTTTACTAAATATAATTGAATTAATAATTAAAAAAAACGATTTTGACAATAGATACAGAACAACTAGAGTAATTAGAAATTTTTAAAAATACGTACGATGATAATGACCAGAAAAAAATATAATTCAGAGCTAATGATGAAGGGAGGAAGAACAGATAACAGGTGTTTATTATGTACTTCATTGTTGGTCATATGCATTGCAGGCATCTGAAGAAAGAGAGGCGTATCCCATTGTCTTGAGTATCTCTTAGGGAGATCTTACATAGTGCAAATTACACTAACAAGACTCCCTCTCTCGAAAGTCTTTTGTGTTGCGATTCAGGCACCCTCTAGGCGGAAAGATGGAGGATGCAAGGAGAGGCAAGGATAGAAGAATAACGATCTGCAACTTCATTGTCACAGCAAACCACAAATGTACCAAGAAAAGGAATTCTGTCCTCCGTGGGCGTTCCTTGTGCATGAACCAGCTTGCATCGATTAATTCGTGCGTTGAACAATGTTTCTTATCTTTGTTCTTTTCCATTTCTTCTTCACTCTTTGAATTTCGGCATGTTATACATAAAATTACTATATCTGTTATTCCCTCAGGTATGCTTTTCTTGTAAATGATGGTTTAAATTGTCTTTGGTGTTCTATTTACTAATACTATACATATATAATTTTCTGATTTATACTAAATCTTGTAAAATTGTTATTTAATTACCTTAACTACTTTTATTTTAGTAATATATGCTTTAGTGTTCTTGTTTAACCTTGCACATTCCGTTAGGATGTAAGACTGTTTACTTCAGTTAATTATATTGTATTCAGTGTTTCAATGTTACACAACCTATTTCCTAAATTAATATTGATATTTAAATACAACATATATTTAATATTTTATTACATAAAAGATACTGGGTTTTTTTTAAAAAAATAGTGTTTAATGTCCGTTTTAACTACTGAGGCATCACAGGCGGTGGGCACTGATGAAACATGAGATGAAACGATAAACAGGAAAGTAATTTTTAAAGGAAGGAATAGTTCCAGATCTAAATTTAGGGTTCCTCCCCCGAACAATTACCATTTATGAGTACTGAGGAAAACCTGGAAAAAACCCTCAGTCACAGAGGACGGTCTTGGTGGGAATCGAACCCCACACCTCGCACCTTAATGATCTCGGCCACCCGTAGCGGTACTCAGGCTGAGAAATGTGAAATTTGCCAAAGTTATATTTTACATTTTTATCTAAATGCATAGGCGCCTTTAAAATTCACATTTCTTATTTGGCTTATTGCCTGTAACAAACCTTTTCAGTGGTGTGTAAACGAAAGGTAAAACCAATTATTTTCTCTTTATTGTTAAAAAATTACACCTTTCAAATATTTTGAATCAAAGGAAATGTGTTTCAAAATTATTTTTATCATTTATAACTTTTGAAATATATTAGTAGCTTATATTTAAATTATTATGCATCAAATTATAATAATTAAATAAAAATAAACTTCTATATAATAAATACAAACGTGAACTTCAACCAAGAAGAGCATTATGAGTTAAAGCTGAAACAGTTTAATGATAGCCCCAAAGTGAATTAGCTCTCTCAAAGTTCATAATTGCCCCATTACATCTGAAAACTGAACAGTACAAAATAAACATCTCGAACATGCTTCGGCCTTAAGGTGTACTAAGAAGGTGGTGATAGGACCAAGGAAAACGAAAGGATCATCAAAATGCCGTTTTCTTCTACATTGGTACTATTCTGTAATTTATATAAATGTTTGCACTGCAAAAAAATAACTACTAATAACAAAAAATGCAGAATATGATCCACCAAAAATTATTTGGTATAAATTCCATCCTAAACAAGACTGGAAAAAGTCATTATATTCTCTATAAACTATAAAGTATTGTTTTCTCTCTCTTAATAATGTTCTTATGGTCTTGAAAGTGAGTGGTTTTTATTTATTTTTTGTTTTTGTGTTGTATTATGTTTTTAATTGACGGTAGCTTGGTGTAGCAAAGTTTAAAAATTAAGGTGATTTTTCTCCTAAAAATATAGAGAAAAAAACAATAAAATAATAATAAATAAACGATTTCACACGAATTAATACACTTTTCCATCATATTTCTTAAGAATGTTTCATTATTTATAACAGGTATGTACGACAGTTAAAGTACATTTCATTGGTTTAAATCCCCTCTCTATCCGAATGGGTTACGGCGAACTAGGTTTTAATTTTAATTCCAAATTTTAACATTTTGAAGCCCCGACAGATCAGTTGGCAGTATGCCCGAATATAGAATGGACACTTCGAGTCGAGTCCTGGCGGCGGCAATGCCAACAAGGTTCACTTATGTACTGGAAAGTGTTTCGTTTTCCGGCAATGATGGCCTTGGGTTTCATGACTTCACTAAGTGGTTTATTATCATTTTCCTGATGCAGTCGCTCATGGATGTTATTAATGTTAAACTTCTTTTTATCTAAAGGTTAAGTGCATCTATCTTATGTGAAGTGCAACTTCTTTGATTATGTACATTTTTTGCACTCATTAATATTATTTTTTCTGTAATTTGAGTCTGAAAATTTTTCTTATGTAGGTTATCTCGTATATATAAATTCTTACTTTCCACACTGTCATGTCAACAGTATCTGGGACGTACATGTCTGCTGTCAATTTTTCTTGTATCTTCTTTTATACTCCAGACCATATCAGCTGTTTTTGCTTTATATTTGATAATAAAAATATGTTTACGTGGATTTTTCTTCTTATATCTTTTGAATTAAAACTTTTTCTTAGACTTTGAAATAAACCACGTTTCTGGCCAGCAATATTTTGACACAAATGCGATATTTCGCAAGATACGAAATTTATTTGTTTCTGATAGTTGTAGTTGAATTGCAAATTTTCAACGTAAGTAAATGTGTGTTTTATTAATTTCTATTTGTAGAAAAAGTGGCACTGCCTCTTACAAACTCGAATTGGGCTTATTCAATGTTATTACGAATAAGGATGCAGTTTTTCAGCAACTATTCGGCGATTTCGTTACTCAAATTAGTGTAACAGCTGATCTATGCAGTTTGACTTCTTTCTAGAGGCTTGTATGAAAATCTTTCACATATGCCAAGTCAGGTAGATTTACAGGGCAAATAGACAGAACAGTTGTTGAGATTGTGCAAGAAACTCGGGATATTCCTGATGAAAACTAGTATGAAATATGCAGGGTTAATAAAGTGACAAGACGTTTGGAGATCAAAGAACTTAAACAGTACACGTACAAAAATGTTGTGTTCAAACTCAAAGAAGAAAAAGTTCAACAAAATAAGTATACTATACAGACAGCATCTCAAATTCAAGTACATCAAAAAAGTGACTTGATAATGTGTTAAGGAGTGAGGAGGCGCATTTTGATTTCAACGTAGCGTAAACATTCATTAACTGTAGTCTTTTGTCTCAATAACCCACATTCAGTCATCGAATAAATATTTCGCAATTTAAAAACTACTGTTTGGCATGCATTCACAAGTCACTTTATAGGAGCCAACCTGTGATATGCTTAAAAAGGTGTGCTCTAGAGGTGTCAAGAAATCGGAAAAAAGCATATTCATGCAGGATAGTGCACCTCATCAATCTTTAACCCGGTTAAACATTCTTAGATATAAACGTTAGTGGAAGTTATCAGTAAGCACTTTCCTTGTAAGATCGGCGAATATTAACTCAGCAGATTAAATGAACTTCTACTTGAGGGAAAAATTATATTACCTATGCAAACTTATATCGCCTTAACCAGTGCTATTACAGAAGTGAACACAGTTTTAGCAACCGTTCGGTGATTTCGCACCTAAAATAGCTGGCACATGCAAATTGAATTCTTTCCAGAGATTTCCAAGTATTAAGACAGCAGATTATTTTTTAGTTTTGAGGACATCTGAAGGAAGCTGTCACATGTAAGAATAAAATGGTGGAGGCATGCAGCATCTAGGATGAAGATGTAGCAGTGGGTGGTAATGCAAAAAAGTTAATATCTTGTGTAATGAATAAATGACAGAATTATTAAGATTGAGTACAAAATGAAGAAATTGTAAGCAATTAAAGTTATGTCTTATTTTTTATAAAATGTGTATCTGTGAAATGCAAACATACAACAGCATAAATACGTGCTAAAACAAATATACTTGAACACTGTCCGTAGAAAACTCCTGGTCGATTAAATCAAAAAGTTGCTTGATTTAATCGACTCAAAATGTCAGCAAATTACAGTAGAATAACCACTTCAAGTTTTTATCACTGAAAATTTCTAATCTCACATTTTAATTAATAAGAAGCTTTATTTCTAGGGATATATTTTTAAAATTGGGTATTTATAAGCATACGATTGTTAAAAGTAAGTTAATTACAGCTTTAAAACTCTAAATAAGCATTTCGAGTTTTTCAGTATATTTTTATTTGTTAATAGTCATGTCGAGAATTATGTTATTGTGTAGTTCAATCAATATGCAGCAGAACAGAGACCTATTTTTTAAAAATGTTTTTTTTTTAATTTTATATGCAAGACGATAGTACAGTCGAGCGATCAGATTATCTCGCACTAAGACTCGGTGAAATTTGAAGTCAACAATGCGACAGTTTTTTTTCAGTTGCTATTTATTCTGCGGCTGTTACATTCTGATTATTATTTTCATGTGTTACAATGTGTGCGACAATAAAAATAGGATACGCGACGCTCAACTCAATTTACGTATGCAATTCCAACGCCAGCAAAGTTAATTGACACTAACACGTTGTCTTTATTGTAATCATTATATAAAATAATGTTTGTCATGTTTTGTCATTCTTTTCTTTATTTTTACATTGTATGTATTAACGGTTATTTTAATGTGATATCCGAGAGGGCTGCTCTCTCTCTGATTTCTCTTACCCTGAAAGGATAAATCCCACAGACCTCTAGGCGCCACGAGCCCCTAATCGTTTGCATTATCATTTTATTAATTTCATTCATCGCTTGAAAGACCTTAGCAGTTGAAACTCATAAAATGCTCCCAGTAACATTATTTCAAGCCTATATACATATATTCTGCCTGCCTCGTTGAGACAAGAGATCGGTGATTTCAGGTCATGGTCTCAAGTTTTCCTCGGGCATGCGTGAATGCTGATGTTTTGTTTGCTATCCAATACTGTTCTTTAGACCGAGGCTGTGCTGAGTTCATTTTTATGGTTTTTCCTCGCTGTGTATCTATTTAAAATTATCAAATTGCTGTGTCAAACGGGCAGCAAAAGCTCACAAAAACCAGAAACAACAAATATTTTTATATTCTTTAATAATTTTTCTCATATGTTCTACTTTTTATCCCAGGCATGTAATTTGTATAATGCTGTGGAAAAAAATGGTGCCCTAAGTGAATAAATAAACAAAATAAATAAACAATAACTGTTTGCGAATAATCAAATAATGCTATGAAGAATTTTAGTTCTCTCTTTCTTAATTCGACCGCCAAAGAAATAAAGGAGAAGACAGATGACATAGCTGGAGCAATTTAGGAACGGAATGTACTTAAGTGCACAAATATCATGTGCTTCATAGTTTATGTAACAATATGGCATACCAATTTGTATGTCGGTTCACGTCATTCAAATGAATTTGTTAACTCTTTTAAAATATTTTACCAACTTTCTAAAGCGTTTACAAATTTAAATTTTCGCTAAAGTAGAGAGAGATAAAATGTCTGGATGTTTGTGCATTATATCTATTTCCTCAATTGAGAGGTGGATGGCCAACGAAAAAAACCATTGTCGCAACTGTATAAACAAAAGAAAATACGTCCCTATCACATACCTCAGACAGATCAGAGGGTTGCGGAAGATTGGGGTCTTGCGATATTTCCAGCTCTTGATTTATTAAGAGGCGGACACTTCCTCAAGAAGTTTAGAGGTTAAGCGTTAAACCCTCGGAAAAGCATGGGATCGAAACAAAAGCTAAATAACCCCAGGTGAAATTTGATCTCGTCTTTTTCTTTTAGAAAGGCATTTCCTCTAAACATCACCTTTGCACTTATTCTCATAAGGTTCAACTATAAGCGACCTAGGAAAGTAAATATTACAATCATCTTTGTCTTCGTCTCTACTTTGACATAATTTATTCGCAATTTTAAACGCATTCTAAATAACTGTGCCATTGAAACCAAATTGACCATTTTTTCGTTTTACCAGAGGATGTTTGGAAGCTGTGCTGGATCAGTTCATAACGTCACTTGCAGGTTAGCCAATCCGCGAGTTTCTATGCCTACATCTAATATGTGAGCAATAATAGGTCAGAAAGTTTCTTGGATTACTCACCATTCAGAAAGTCCAAAATCAGCTGATATGTAATCCTTTGAGCAAATTACACTATCACAAATGTGCGAAGGCATAAACACACATGCACGAAACACAGTTTGTTATTAGCACACGCAAAAAACACAGCACTGCACTACAACCTCTCCTTTATCGAGAAATTAACTCTTTCTGTTGCGAAGATAGAGCACCTGAAGATTATAATGGGAACACCTACACACCAGGTGTTATGTCCGCGTTAAGAATTACGTGTGTCGTAACAATGATCGACGTGTAGTTCTTCGTTTGTGGTAAAAGTTGAGCCATTTGCTGGAAATGTGTGTCCAGCTGGACTCGTCTGTTTCCCCCTGGCGTTACGACAACCAACACGACACCAAACAGAACACGTAGGTAGCCATCCCGCGCGCCACCACTTGCACCTGACTGCGACCACCTCCACGAGAACACCCGAGCGTGTCCGAAGCTAGAAGTGTTGCCAATAGCAAGCGACGTTCAGTTACCATGATGCATTCTTAATGTGGTATGTTGGCAAGACAAAGTACAGTTTTTTCAAGGTACACCATGCTCCGTTTATACCAAGGGGTTCCTGGTTATTACTTTTTCTTTGACTTCAGAATAGAACAATTTAATTTCGTGTCTGATAACTTTTCAAGGCAGCTATTTCGAGAGGCAAAGTTGGCTAAGACAACGGAGAAAAAGTGGAGGGTGTAGATTCGGAAGGTACTTGAATCCAGTTGCTTTATTCGAATAAATAGAATTCTTTTTCATTCTAAAAAAGCAAATTCTAGCTAATTTTAGGCATCTAGTAGTCTCATGTTATTTGCTTCATCAATAATTCAATGTCTTACAGATTTTGGCAGTTATGTTACGTTAACATTTATAATAATAATAATAATAATAATAATAATAATAATAATAATAATAAAACTAATCTGTGGCCGTGCACATTCCCTGAGAGTCTCATTATAGTTCCTAGTACTGTCATTAACGTCAATAGTAAGATATTAGGTTAGCACTGCACATACCCAAGCTTTGCTAGATGCCTCTCAGTAATGTAGTGCAATCAAATGTTCTTCTGAACTGACAATAATGGGAGGAAAAAACTATAGAACTAGAAAGGAAAACTACACTATTTATTTTCATTTCGTAAGTATGATTTATTGAATAAACGACGTTTATTAGTGTAAGTGGGCGATAGCCCGGTGACAGTATATGCGTTCAAATGAAAGTTTCAATATCAAGAACTTTCAACATATAAACGCAGTTTAAGCTATGCATATTTTAATGCTCTTTTTTATTCTTCAAAGGATAACCCCCTCAAAGATTCCTGCAGGCAATTCATATCAGCCACTCACTGTTTCGTTTAAGGATTAGAATTTCTCTATCAATTGTTTGATGCCTGTTTTCTTATTTTGTAGGAATGCCTGTTTCTCTAATGTTTTATTGTGTATCCTGCTCCGTATCCTGTATATGCTTTGTACAGTGTATTAGTCTAGTTTTTCTACATTTTCTTTGAAATAACTTCCATCCTCAGCATTTTACTATTTTCATTGCTACCTTTAATAAATTTAGCTGAACTAAACTGAGTTTTTTAACGCGTATATTTAACATAATCTACGGATTCTAGCTCAGTGCTCAGTATTCTAAAAGCAGGTGTATTAATTTTAGGTATGTTATTTCCTTTGGCTTCGGGTTCGTTTTCTTCATGTTTCTCTTGATGCAATGCAATCTTAACAATTCGTTTCTCCTTTGAAGGTTTAGAATTTCACATCTTAGGTAAACGCCAATTTCCTCTCGTGTTTTATTAAACGTTATTACTATTTATTTTTATTTTGTGTGCCATAGATTTTATCTAGGTCGTTTTGCATAATTTCAACACTAATGTATCCTTTATTCTGAATGGTTATTCTTTCATTCTCAACCACAATATGCAGAATTTATGTTTGTGTCTGTTCGAAAATAGTTGAAAGTAAAATAATTTCCAAGAACGTGGGCTTGATTCTCAGTTGCGTACATTACATTTTCATAAAATGCCCATATGTGCATATATCATTATATTTTTCATCTTGAAGAGCTTTGAGTACTACTTGATATTGACCTAACGCTTGAAACAGCAAAGAGAAGCAATTCTTTGCTTGATTCTCAAAGATAATAAAAGCACGTATTGATTTGCAATGATACTCTGAACCTTTTAAGTTCTCTGATGCAAAATGAAAAAAAAAAATTATTCTCTATCAACCAGTTACATTAACATAGAACAAACAGGTAGTACCATTTTGACACTTTATAACAATATACTGCTATATTCCCATAATTTGTTAACACTAGTAGTAAGATTAGTGGATTCATTGCGTTTAAAAATACGAAACAAAAGCAAATCACTTCCTTAGTGGAGCTATCAAGCAATAGCATCATTACCAACATTTATGAGGTGTTATTTGCGCACTCTAGGAGGTGAACACTAATGATACATGAGAAGAAATGATAAATTGGGAAAGGATATCTTTTTAAGGAAGGAAACGTTTCAGGCCTAAGTTTAGGGTACCTTCCCTGCATTTGTCATTTATGGGGATTGAGGAAAACCTAGAAAAAACCGCAGTCAGTGTGATTCGAACCCCAGACCTCCCGCTCACGAGTCCGCTCCTTAACGATCTCGGCCACCCGTGGTGGTTTTATAATACCATCCCACTTAATTTTGATCAAAATTCGTTTTCACAACAGAGTATGAACGGTGTCAAAATATAGTAGAAAGTGATAAACAATACATTATGTAACCCTAGTGTTTAATTTTCCTTTCCTAAATTAACACTACTTACACCCTTCCTTCTCTCCTGGAATAAACTGTCATTATGATCAGTTCTGCCAGGTTATAACTGCTGATAAGTGTTTGCTCTCATACAGTTAATGAAGCGGCCATCAGGAAAACATGAATGCAGATTCAGTTTTAAGCTAGAGAGGCTGCTATTGCATATGGAGTGCTGTAGAGTAGAAATTGATACATGGCTCTAAACGAACTTATTACTGCTTTTTGTGTTTTACTTGTACACATACTCAAGCATTTTTGACTTCGGTAAATTAACAAAAAATTATGTCTATTCGAATTTATAGCTCACTTATTCATGCGCAATTGTATAAAATACAAGCATTAATTGTTTTATGTCATTTTAAAAGATTACAATAGCATATTTTAGTACATATATTGTTAATAAATCAATTAATTAATCTCTTTTTAACAAAGCTAAGGGGGTTTAATCAATAATCATAGGTGACCATTATAGTTTAAATATTGCCCAAAGGGAGTTCCAGATAGCACAAAATACCTCAACGTGATAGAAATGCCTTGCAACAAACTATTATAAAGAAGAGAACTGCTAGCATATCTTAAAGTTTAAATTCAAAATATTTACTGATGAAAATAAAATGGCCATTTCTTATGAAAAGTAAGAATCAGGAAGCATAACTAAAGTTGAATCAATAGCATATATCTTATACATTTCAGTTTTTCTTAACAAAATATTTTACCTGGTTAATATGTGATTGATTGATAAGGTGAAAAAACTTGACATAATATTAGATATAAGGCCTTTGTACCTGTGACTCACAATATCAAAGCTCTAAATATCCCGTGACATAGACACGTCGCCAAAGAGCGATAGCCCACTGGCCCGATGTTATAACCAGAGCTCTGCCTTTGGTCACTTTCGATGCACGTCAAGTGCTCGTCAACCATAAAATCCTCCGTTTTGAACAGAGAATATGGTGAGTCAAAACAGTTGAAGTTACACGAAGGCGAGGCTGGAGAGATGTGTAAGTGGGAGTGAGGGGAGTTATCCACCGAGCGATACTCCATGCACATTGTTGCGGAGTACTTGGAGTTTCTCGGTGTCCAAACGCAGAAACGCACGGTTTTAGTTATGACAGCTATCTCCGTTTTTAAATTTATTTGCACATCGGTCTAAAAGCAAACTAGTTAACGGCCAACTTGCTTGAGAAAGTCGGTTTGCTTTACACTTGCTAGCCATTAGGATACACGCGGCGCAAACTGCAAGTTATACAAATAAATCATAAACAAAATAACAAAAATAAGGCTGGGAGTTTACATTTAAAGCACCTGGTTATTTTACTTGGAATTATTAGAATAATTACTTAATTTGATTATTATGTGAAAATAATAGTTTCTTAATAAAATGGTATCGCATTTTTGGCATTGTTTCGCAGCAAGTCAAAGCTTAGTATTTTTCAATTTTTATGAACATGAATTCTAATATAAAACTATTCTTTATTAACTCTAGACTATAATGAAGAACACGGTAAATATATGAATATATATAAATGTAATGTTTTTTAAAAAAATTAATTTTTTCCTTCGATTACACATTTGTATTGAAAAAATCAGTCACGCAGGAGATGCTTAAACTAAGCGAATTCTCACCGAGTTTAATAATTTTGATAAAAATGAATACAAAATTCAAATTAGACCTTATAAATTAATGAACTGGAATACGTTATGGCATTAATGTGTGATATTAGTTGAACAAATTTAGAATTCTTGTAACCTATAAGTATTACAAAAAAGAAACCACATATTTAGAATTATTATTATTATTATTATTATTATTATTATTATTATTATTATTATTGTTGAGATTAAACCACAAAAATTAATGGTATACTATTGATTAAATGAAATCTATAACCACTGATAGACAAAGCTATACTGTGTGGTTAGTTTTAAACATTTTAATGTAAACGTGTTTATGAACTGAGCTTTTGGTATCATCTTTACATTCACTAAAATAGATAAATAACAGAAAGTTTCGAGTAACATTGCGTTTTTATAAAATAAAAATAAAAACGAAAGTATGAAACTTTACTTAACTAGGTCCGTTTGCTTTTTCCCTTCAAAACCATTTAAAAATTAATGTTTATAATGAAATTACTTAATTTTAAAAACTAAATATTCTTAAATACAACCATGTTTATGAAATTGTCCTTAATATCTTTACATACTCTAAAATGAAGAAATAACAGAAAGATTTTTGACTTGCCTTTGTGCTTTTAGAAAAAGAACGTCTTGTCAATAACCCCCCCCCAAAACATATTATATTCAAAGACAATTACAATATACTAAACGTTAAACAATATAAATTTTAAAGTTTCGTTGACATTTATTGGCTATGAAATTTAATTTAAATTTTATTGTAGCAAAAAATGTAGTCAACGTATTCTAAAGGTCATTACAGAATGCTCTTATATACAAATATAATTCTCTTACATAAAGTACCTTAATATTTCACATTTGCTAGCTTCACAAGGATGATTTTTTGTTAAATATAAAACACATGCTTCGTTATAAATACAGTTTATATGCTGCATTAATTTATTCTTTTATTTAAAAACAATATAGAGAAAAATGCCAGAGCACTTTTTAAAGTGCAAGTATACCTTTATTCCTAATAGTCCAATTTTCCTAATTTTCTTATTTTATTTAAATGGTATATACCAAATTTTTGAAACAACTATTGATACCGCTAGAGATATTTTTAAATTTTGGATTTCAGGTAAACCCCCACACCTAACGCCAGATTTCCTTAATTTTCAAGAATTATTTTTTTCTATTTTATTTAAATGGTATATAAGGAGTTTAATTGCCAATAAGCAAATGGTGTAGCTAAAGTAAAATTTAAATTTTGAGTTTCAGTTAAACTCGCACTAATTTTCAGAAAATATTTCTTTATTTTATTAAAATGCTACATGCCAAGTTTTTGTGAGAAAGCAAATATTGGGATGATAGAGCGATTTTTAAATTTTGGGTTTCAAGTAAATCCTCACTTCTAATTGCTCGATTTTCCTAATGTTCAGGAACTATTTTTTATTTTATTTAAATATTATGTACAGAGTGTATTTATGAAAAAACAAACATTAATGTTGTTAGATCGATTATTAAATTTTGGGAAACCATCCCCTTCTAATAGTATGATTTCACTAATTTTCAGAAACTATTTTTATTGTCTTATTTGAAATTCGAGCTTTTTTAAAAAAATATAAATTGGGCTATTTGAGCAATTTTTAAATTTCGCTTTAGCCTCCGCTCCTAATAATCTGATTTCACTGATTTTAAGAAACTGTTTTCATTATTTGATTTAAATGGTATATGCCGAGGTTTGTTATGTAAAACAATTATCGGTGATTTTCGAAAACTGCTTTAAACAAATTTATTTTAAAGAAATTTAATCAGTTTCGTTAAGATAAAGCAAAACTTACGGCAGCTAGAACGATTTTTCAATTATTTTAAAAATTTTTCGTTTTAGATTTACCCCCAACCCCAAAGCTCCAATGTTGTTGGTTAACGAACTCAACAAATTGTTTATATGCCGAGTTTTGTTGAGAAAAAACAAACATTGCGATCGCTAGAGCGTTAACGGACACACATACACACACACACACACATATTTTTTATTGTTCTAGTTAAATTAGGCCACAGTCGCATAGGTCGCAAGACCGTTCATGCTCTTGTAAAATACTTCATTTCTGAAATTAATTCCAAAAAAAGAAAAAACAACAACATTAATAAGAACGCACTACCTCTCTCTCTCACACACCTACACATGAAACAGACAGACATACATACAATTACTCTGAAATTCATATAAATGTCCGTCTTATTTGTGTACAATGCTTTTAGAAATTTCTTGCCTCTAAAACTAGGTACTTAATTTAAGAAAATGCCCAGGTTTAGCCAGTTTTGTACATTTACAATTAAGTCCCAACATGCCAGCTTCTCCCTACTAGAAGTCAAAAATGAATCGGGAAGCAACATTTTCCTTGTATCTTCTGTCTTAGCCAAAATGTGCACCCAGTCTTCCGGTTCCGAACATAATGAGCAAATCCTTCTGCCTTCCTCGTCAGCAACCGTATGTGCCTTCCAGCCTCCCAGTCTAAGCCAAGCTATTATCGAACTTTGTTATATGCCTGATATAGGTCTCTTTATCCCATTTGGTTTTAATTTCGCTCTGCAGGTCCAAAGATGACATCTGCATGCTCGCGCCTCTATTTCCTGCCGGTTTATACCAAACAGGCATCTTTTGGCTCACTAGACCATACCCTTTCCCAATATCTTACTGCCAAATATCGTTTAAACCGATTTTTGACAAATCCCGCTGCACAACCGCCGACCACCATTTGGGATAATGCATGCTTTTAATTGGCGCCGGTAGCTATTGCCCTCAGGGTTGTTTGTTGTCCTTTAATTAATTTTAATCAGTATCTAATTACATTTATTTTTCTGTAGACTGCATCTTCCCAGCATTCTACTTCCGGTAGTACTCCATAGTTCTATTTTTCCCTTCCCAACCCCTCCCCCTTCCCCTCCCCTTTCCCTAAAATTCGCTTCCAGAAATCACATTGTAATTTATTTTGACGGTCTATTTTATCCCATTCCCAAACCTCACTTTCATATAACAATGAGGACCTAACCATTGCGTCATATATCGTTTTTAATGTTTTTACTGGCATATCCGGTATCCAAGCTAACAGCTTCAGTACCTCACAGAGTTGACTGCCCCCCTTGTGCTTGGAAAAAATTGCGTGTTTATTTCATTTTACACTCATGTCAATTCTTATTCCAAGATAGTCAAATTGTTTATCGGTATGAATTATTTCTCCCCCATATGTCTATTTTTCCAGCATGCCGTAAAGGTAGTCATTTTAATGGTGAGAGCGTTAGTTTCAGATGTATTTACTTGCATACCCCACTGTTTACAATAACCTTGCAGTGCGTTTAGGCCATTGAGGCCTTTTACCGTCCCAGAGAGAATTACTGTATCGTCAGCATATAAAGAATAGGACTTTGTTCGTCTTAAATTACCGGTGCGTTTATGCCTTCATTCATCATTACATTAACGATATCATCAATAAACAAATTAAAGAATAACGAATATATATACAATTTAGGTATATGTTGTTATTATTTTTATAATTTTAGGTGTCTAGTAGGTACGATTGATGCAGATTTGGATAGATTACTAATAAATATTTCCATGGACACAACCACGATAGCTTAAATTCCTTCGGAATTCGTTAAAAAAAATTAATATTCCTAAATAAATAAGCAGATTTTTTCACGGTGCCGCCAGCAATAGCTTACTTCCTTTGGAATTCGCTAATAACCAATTTATGAAACAAGAAAAATGCTTGGAAAATGAAGAGAATAGTTCTTGAAATTACTAAAATTGTATGTATACAGCTGAGATGGTGATCGTTTTCATAAAAAAGAACCACTTCCTCTCACTTTCTCCCTTCCTGTCTCTTTCTCCTGATTTCAAACGCATCCACACGCCCTTTTTCCAACTCCAAAACACGAAATATTTCAACTTTAGTTCATCCTTCATAGATAAAAGTTATCGTTTCCCACTACGCCCATACTCTCCTTTGTCTTTTTATTTTCGCCCTACACTTTTGCCAATGCCTTATTCATTTGTCTCCTTTAATATATAGATATAACTCTAAATTCTTCTCATTTTTCATATTTGTGCTTATTTTTCTTTGACTATAAACTCTATTTTCACTTTCCTGAAGCACGTTTATCATGAAATGTTCAAAATAATAGATAGTTAATTATTAAGAATGAACAACTCTTCGCTTCAGGGTACTGGTAATCTTTTTAGCTTATTGGGTAAGAAAAATTAAGGAAAACTTCTCAGTGCGTTAGGTTGATCAAAGCGTTACATTTGCTCAATACTGCTTTATTTTACTTTCACTGTCCTAATTCGCTACATGTTTATTTACCTATTCTTGTTTAGTTCCTGATAAACAAGCTTTTTCCGCATAATACACACAAAAATGTTTTTGTTTCAGGAAATAGAATGTAACATGTAATCACTGTTTTTCCACGACTCAAAGACCTAAAAAATGATCATTCAATATCCTCAAGAGGGTTAAAATAAAAAAGTACTGAAATTTTGAATAAAAGAAATAAAATATATATTTCAATAAATAGTAATAAATAAAAATGAAGGGACAAGCACGCAAAAAGAGGAAACAATAATGTTAAATTTAGGAAATTACATTTTCACTTTTAAAAAATTAAAAATTGTACTTGCTTTAGGGTAAAAAAGACAGTATTTTAACATATTAAATAAATGAAAAAGAATTACCAGAATTATGCAATGCAATCCTTGTCAAAAAGAACATGTACACATATTAACAAAACAATTGCAAAATATGCAGAAAAAATAATAAATTAAACTGGTACCATCGCAGAATGTATAACTTCATAATCAATGAAAAAGGTCAAATCCAATACTGGATAGAAAGTCAAATATTGTCAATTTTTGCAAATATCTAGAACATTAGATGAAGCAAATAAATTAATAAATTAATTAATATATTTAATTGATGGTTCTTTCATTACAAATAACATTTTCTAAATCACAATAAAGTATAATTTTCAAAGAAAATACGCAAATGACGTAGTAAAAATATTAAGCATAGAAAACAATGAATAATACTTCAGGACCTCTGGCAGCATTTGTGATGTACATACACACTCCGGCCTGTACGTATGTGTTTCTGGAGGTTCTAATTTCTGATTTACAAGCCAGGATCTGACATTTTTAATAATGACAACTTTGTGCAGCTCTTTAGATTTTTTGATATGGCCATTTATTCTTTCCACAGCAGGATTATGTTTTCTGAAGACCGTAATTTATAGCCAAATATTATATTTTTCCATTTATAACGCTCTTTTGTATTTTGTGAACTCTGATTCGTTGATTGTTGATTTGTTTATTTACGGACGCTCTTTAACATCCCAGTCACCAGCGTGAAACGGCCGACAAATTTTGCTCAGAGATCTCTTTTTTCAGGCTTGAGGTTCTTTTTCGTGCCGTAAATGTATGAAACGGGACCCACGGCTTTATTTCCCTTCAGAAGGAAGCCATACTTAGGATTTTTACGCCCCATAAATCCATCGATCCTGGCCGGGTTTGAACCCGCGATCTTGGGTTTAGAAGGCAAGTATGGTTACCACTACACCACCAGGACCGACACTGATTCGCATAATGATGTAACAAAATTGCTACCATAGATTATGATTATGGTATAAGATTTTAGAGACTATTGTAATGAGAAACAATTATGATCATATAAATTTAACCATCTGTTCAGTGAAGCAGTTAATTTTAATGAACTCAAAAATATATTAAAATTTAAAAAGTCTTACACATTCGTTATACGAAGTTTTCGGACTTTTTTTTTCAAAAATACTATCCAACTTCCTGGTAGCCACTAAGTAGTAAAATGCCGAAACTATTTCAGAGAAGTCTTGTTTTGCTTGAAAAGATTCTTAGATAATCTGAGTGTTGCATAGTACTAACCAGTA